>LGRX02006364.1:16339-36193 GCA_001247695.2 Cymbomonas tetramitiformis
TTTCACCCCTCTCGGATTCCCGCGAGGACCCCCCCCCATGATCTCCTCTGCCCCTAGAGGCTTTGCCAATCTTCTCTGTCGGTGCAATCTTTTTATCTATCACCACTTTGAGCTGCACCATCAGGAACCCCTCTTGAACGGCCTCACACCCTTCCAATCGCACCGCCCGCCCACTGCCTCCCTCACCGCATCCATCCGGCTCACTTCCCTCTGGAGGGACATCCACTGCATCGTCCACCACCTTGAAACCAACGACACCGCGAATGGTCAAACCTCCTGCGTGCAGCGCCTCGCCGACTCAGACCCTGAGATTTCCCAGAAGGTCGTCAATCATACACCGGCCAACACCCCAGAGAGGTTTCTGCTGGAAGGCGAACAGATGGATCTGCCGCGGAGAGCCGAGCGCAGGATGGCCAGGCCCGGAGTCCACCACATCTGCCGCAGCCGGATCTGAATGAGCGGCGGCCGATGCGCACGCGCTGCCCCGGCGAAAAGAAACTGATGAAATCCTGAATTATTCTTGCCTGGTAGCAAACCAAAAGACAGATCAGTGATCTGACGGGCGACCTGTGACCTACCGTCGCTGCCCCCTCTGGGTTTTGCAGGAAGCCTGCAGTCGACAAGGGGGGGGGGTTGTACTCTGGCTATTGTCGAATAGCCGAAATCGTAGCTCGCAATAATTTCCAATGAACCCTCTGACGCCTCCCCCTGGGAAGAAACAGCCACCCCCTGAACGCCAGGATCAAATTGATTCTTGCATCGCCGCCCTCACGGAACTCGCCCTTCGCCCAACTTCTTCTGCCACTTCACACTCTCACCGGCTCTCGCACAAACGAAGCCCCACTCCGTCCGCAGCAATCTGAAATCGACGAGATCCTTGGCCTCTGAGATCCTTGGCCGGCCTCAGAGATCCTTGGCCGGCCTCAGAGATCCTCGGCCTCAGAGATCCTTGGCCGGCCTCAGAGATCCTTGGCCTCAGAGCATGCGCGGGGATCAGTGAATGCGCCCCCAGCTCTGATGCGCCACCCAACAAGCCTCCCCTCCCGCCTCCCCTACAATCGATCCAGTTCCCTCACACACCAGACCCCCCTCCGCGCCCCATAGTCGCCTCCACAGCCCTCCCACCCACAACGCCCCACATCCGTTCGCCCAAACGAACCAAATCCTGCCACGCCTCCTCCGCCTCCTATTAACCTCCCCCCCACACAGCACCCCCGATGGTGTCTAAAATGATCCCCACCCTATTGCCGCCACCGCCGCTTTATTATTCCTCCCACCTCGCCATCCCGGCCCTCTCCCTCCCCGTACTCAACACCCAAGTGCTGAGCCTCACCCCAACATCCCTTTGCTCCAGAGCAGCCCAATCCCAACACCCTTGAGGTTAAAAAGCTGAGAGACACGCGAAATCCCGAAACTCCTCCGTCTAGACCCCCACCTCTCCCACGCCACCCCCTCCCCTACCTCCGTCCACCCATTCCCCCTCCCCGGCCCTCTCTTGCCCCAGTGTTAACATCGACGTTACCCCTTGTCTCCACGGGTAGGCCCCCATCCTCGATCTAGGGTGTAACTATTAGTTGGAGTGGTTCCTAGGGAACCTGGGCCAATGCGACTCCTGGATTCTGGCCGACGGTAGATCACAGAGCTAAACACGTGGCGGGGGCAGCCAAGCGGCCTCGACTCAAAAGCGGAGCGTCGATGGCATCCTGACGGAGGAGGATGAGGCCCTGTCGCCGAGCTTGGTGCAAGAGGGTTGCACACTGGAGCGCGGACGTGATTCGGGCGGAGGTGTCGGAGGTGTCGGAGGGTTTGGCCACACAGGGCTCGTCCAGGGCGGCGATCCTTAAGCATGGCGGGATGGATGCGGGAGGGGGTGGCTCGGAGGTGGCGCGGCTTCTGGGCACAGGCAGGCTGTGGGGGGCGGTGATCTGTGTTAAATGAAGTCATGGCAACGACTCATCGTGGGAGGGCCCGGCTTGACTTGGCAAGACTAACGGATGACCTTCCCTGAGTCATCTCCTGCGGGCCTGACCACCCAGGCTCTCGGATGTATAAGTGAGTCTGGGCGAGCTGAAACCCAACGGGACTAAGGTTGCCAGTAGCTAGTTTTTTCTGCGTTGATGATTGGTGAACTATCGGCCACCGGGAGGGCTTGGGACACACAGGCAACGGTGGGGATGGGACCCCAAGTAGGAACAGTGCAGCATGACAGTTGTGGCGCAAGAGTGGAGCGCATTGCTCAGGTTCGCAGCTTTCTTGCAAGGCATTCAGTGCAAGGGCTTCAGGCACATGGAGTTGGCGCTGGGGGTAGAGCGTTGCAGGCGCACGTTGGTGGCGAGTGCGCAGGTTCGGATGGGGGCAACCCAGTTTATCATTCTCAGCCCCTTGGGACAGCCCTTGGGGGTTCCGGCCGTGGCGTGGGTGGGCAGGCTCTCCGAAGACCGGGTTCCACAGCGAGTGGAGGGCAGCGGCATGGTCACGAATGTGGGCTTGGTGGTGAAGGGATGGCTCGAGTGGCTCGAGGGGCGGAGGTGAGCCGGCTTCAGCGACACAGCAGCAGTGCACCAACAGGGCAGTTGCAGAGGGGCTCAGGTGGTCTAGTGAGGCTCAGGGAGCAGGGGGGGTGGTCCGGAGGTAGGCTTGGCGGTGGAGAGATAGATGGCTCGCGCAGCTCGGGGGGCAGGGATGAACCGGCTTCAGAGACACGGCAGCGGCGCGCCGGCGGTGCAGATGCACATGGGCTCAAGTGGCTCAGCAAGGCTTAGGGGGCCCCATTCTTCACAAGTGAGCTCCGGAGAATCCAGATGAATGTCCCGAAGTGTGTGCTGAATCCTGTGATCCCCGGCGTGGGTACAGAGTGCGGCCGGTCTTCTGCGGCTACGGGGTGCTAAAGGAGTCGGTCCAAGGATAAGCGCACACGACATATATACCCCCGAAATTTGCCCACACAACGTCAGCACGACCTCCTCCCGGCACTTGAGACCCAAGCGCCAGCTGTTTCCCAGCCTTCACTCCAAGAGCAAGATCGAATCTGCACTTGAGATACCTGGTACAGGTGTCTGTTCTAGCTTGTGGCTGGTGGAGTGTACCAGATACAGACAATCCAGATTCCTATCTTTTAAGATAGGGACGAGTAGTCAACAAGCTTTCCGGTTAAGGGCCACGTGGCGTTTCAGATCGGCGCCCTGGTCACTTCCCTGGAGCTCTGGAAGTAGAGCTGCCCGCGGGATCTCACTGCCTTGCCCGATGGTCGCCCCACGATGGCGTGCGCAGTCGCAGGTGTCTAGGTGCCTCGCATGTAGTCACTTGGCTCCGCACGTCTTCTCAGAAGTTCATTCTCACCCTCTCCCGCAGCTCCTCCCTTGGCTCTCTCCTTTTCTCCGAGGGCAGCTTCCACACAAGTCCTCCTGAATGAGGCCCGTGCAAATGGGGGCAACGCGTCCCCCAGATCGGGTAGATTGCCCTGTCTGTGTGCAGGATACCGCCTCCCTGATCACTCAGTGACTTGGCGCTATTCTGATTGGTGGTGTAGACCCTTTAGTGGGTTCGTGCAATCGGCGATCTCAGCTTCCATTCGACGTCTGAGTGGCAGATACGTCTGAAGATGTGCGCGAAGGATGGGGGCTTCCACCAGGTACGGCCGAGATGGTCCATCCAAAGATTCCGGCAACTTATACAGAACCAGGTTGGAGGAGGTTACCTCAAAGTACCCGAGGGTACTGATGCTCGGGGAGAGTATGGGCGCCAGCGCTGGGCTGCTGTTCTCCGACCTCGCCACCAACGTGATGGCCTTCTGCCCTCAGGTGCGCTCAGGCGGGAGATTCTTGAATAGCGCAGCCCTATGAACCCCCCACTCTAGCCCTGCCAACTGGCTTCGCTGCCTATCGAGCATTTATATATAACCATTTCCCACACCGCCCTCCAGGTGCCGTCACGGCGGAGCTGCGAGGCACCACGGGGGCACTGCACTGCACATCCACCCTGCAGAGTATATTGGTAGAGGCTTAATCGTATGGGGATTATGCGTCGGTTCCAGGTGGACCTATCAACTGCAGCGATTCGCCCAGAATTCAGCGAGCAATGTTATGGCCAGCTGCAGAGCACTCTGCTCGGCGCGCTTGAGGTGATACACCGGGACCCGCCCGCGTGCCGCAGCTGTCAGTGCCAACCTAACGATGCTGCACCGTGCATGTTGTCCTAACCGCCTTGTCACTCGCATGTGGAGACGTTGCAACGTTCGGTATGCCCACACCACGCTCCATCGATTGCCACCTGTTGGCAGAACACGCTGCTTGTGAGTTGCAGTGTAGCCCACGCGGGCTCAGAGGCGAGCAGCTCGACATATGAGCGAATGCGTGCACTCAATCTTGTCCTCTCCGAGCCGGATGCTCACCAAGCCTCGAATTGCGTGTTTACTCGCATCCAACATGAGTCAATTTTTGGGCCACACAGAAAACGGAGGGAAAGGTTGTGGTCCACATTGGCCAATGGAGCCCCGACCAAGCGCAGGCGCGGATCCTGGGAGATTCCAAGGTACAGTTATTGCCACATTGCGCTGCTGTGAGAGATGAGATACTGCGCTATGCTTATTTGGGGACTTGCACAAGGCGACTCACTGTGCCGATCAGCTGCGTTTCGGTGCATCAATCTCAGTATCGGAAACGCCGAAAGGTCTTTACATCGCTGATAGTGTCGCTGCGTGGGAGGGTCGATGGGATCACGGGATAGTGAACCTAATTAGTACTTGAAATTTATGCGTGCATGAAGGGCAGCATTGTGCATAAGGCTGCTGACATGCCGGGTGGACTGCCAGGTGGAGATTGTGGTTCATCCGATTGATAACCACCGCGTCGCTATAGAATTAAACCGATACAACAAGTTGCTGCCTCTGATTAAGGATACGATCATACGTGAGCTGGAAATGGCTGCCATTGCATGATGGGCACGGATGGTGGATACTTAAGTATATAGCATGAAGTTTCAAATTTCAGACGGGAACAGCATAACTGCATTTCCGGGAAGAAACACACGGTGATTCGAATAATGCGAGGCGCATGCTCATGTGTTTATACCTTGAAGTACTGTGTACAGACATGGCATGAGATACCGAAAGAAAATATTTTCGCAGCCGACGTTGTATACAAAAGGGGGGGAAATATAGCTTAGTGTCAGGGTCCTGAATTCAGGTTAGCAGAGTACACAAAACACTCTAGACAGTAAGATTCTTTACAACGATTGCATTTACACTGGGTGTTCGGTCGAGTTCTTCGGTGGAGGTTTCAACAGAATTTCTACCAGGCAAGGGGGGTTCGGACGGGGCTGCCGTCACCATACCCTCAGGGGGTGCATAGCCCCGACCTCTCGACCCCTCCTCACCTCCTAATCCCAGATGTGGGTGGGTGGGTGGGCAAAAAGTTATATTGGCACTTGTCCTACTTAGATGTATTTTTGTGGTAGCCACTAGTGTGGGGAGGACTCGGTTATGTTTCAGAATGATGAAACAGGACGAGGTTTGTCTACTGCTTGTCCTACAAAGTGCAGTTCGAATAATCCTGCGGACCCAATCGATGTGTAGCCGTATTCCCGCGAGGGATAAGGTATCAATGGACCACCACTCAGGACTTCGCGATGCTTCTCACGTGTTGGCTGCTGATCTCGGTAGCATCGTATCCGAGTTCCAGCTCAACAGCTATAGAGGTAAAGGAGGGCCCTCCATTATGTTTTGATCTAAGGGCGCTCCCTTCGCCTGCTCTTCGATTCAGCATTTCCATCTAGCACCGTGGTCAGTCTGTTGCCAGCCTCGGGGAACAAAACTAACTCGAGTTTTCTGAGACTCAAACCGGCGTCTGAGTTCTCCTAACCCAACAGTACCAGCTTTAGTGTTCTGAAATCCTCAGGTTCTCCCCGAGCTTTTGAGGAGGTCCACGCTAACTGCAACTTAACCTCTCAGGCTTAATTGTTGCATGAACTACCTCGATATAGTCCTGCAAGCCATGATTAGCCCGTATATCGTTGATGTCTCTTTGTTTGGCACGCATGAACGGTGTGCTGTGGTGATTTAGATTTTACGAATAAAACTTAGCTTAAATCGGCATCCGATACCAGGGTCGGTTCGCCGCGATGTGTAAGTCTGATCGTTGACTACAGGTAGTCGGGGAGTACTTGGGATAGTCAAAATGGTAGGTCGCAAAAAATGGTTGTCGACAAGAGGTCTGCCGCTGCAACATCCCTATACATTGTATAGTCTGCATTTGTTCTCTCACCGCGAATACCATATATGAGGGTCGTTTGAAAACTAGTGGATAGCTTTCGTGTATTTCACATATAATTCCTATAGTCTTTTCAGCGACATCTCCTGAATTTTGCATGTAAAGAATGCGGATTTGGACGTTGCAGCAGAGCGCGCGAAAACGACAGCCGCCTCCGTTTTCGTGACAACGACAAGTACGCTGAAAATGTTCGTTGGGAAGATGGAATACTTGATGATAGCACTGCAAGCGCATTGCCGGTTGTTCCATAACAGGGGCGAGCCCGCTGTTCCGGTGATGCGCGCGGCCACTACCCCAGATGTTGGTAATGATCGCCGCAACGATATATATATATATGTATATATACAAGCCACCGCCAAACCCCGTTATAGTCCCGTTCCTCTTGACCGGATACCGGAGATATTCGCGATTCTCATGCCCTGTCAGTTGCGGTGTCGTCGCTGAAGAATGATGCACTACATCGCGGCCAACCATTACATGTATAGCTGCTGGCGCGCGATACCGTGCCCACCAGAATATGTCCCAATAGCATTGTTGGGTGGTGCTTCGTAGCTTCGACCTGTGGCGGGCATCATGTGGAGGGGGTGTGTGGCAGCGACGGGTATCAACGCCGAGTATACGTAAACACCCAAGCTGGCCCCAAAGCCCGCAGCTCAGAAAGTATACCCATTCGATTTTCAGTACCGTAGCAGCTTGCTCATCAGGAATCAGTAAAACTTGCGCGATTACTACTTGTGTTTCGTGCACATAGTGGGCGAACTATTGTTATAGGGATCACGCACGAGTGCTTCTTCGAGAATTCTTTTTAAGGGCGCGCATCATCAACGAAAGCGGCGACATTTCTGGGTGTACCCATAAGGCACGTGCTTCGCATTTTCACCTCGTGTATGCTTTTCAACGCAGCAATACGACTCGTCGCAAGCCCATTCGTGTGTATCTATCCCCTAAAAGCCATGGGGGGGAAACTATAATTAAATATCTATAACATCTATAATTAAATCCATAAATGACATGTTGGAATATTATTTTTCACATAATAACGTGCTTAGACCAATGATAGAGTGTCATGTGGACAATGTCTTAAACAATGCACCAATAGCAGGTGCGTAGAGTCGTGACCTCTGCTCTTTATGTTCTAGGACCAAAGCAAATTACCTTATACCTTACCTTACTTTAAACAAACAAAAATCGAATTCCAACGGGTGACACTAAGAAATGTCCAATCTGACGATCACCAAACGATAACGATGACACCGCCAGGTCCGCCAAGTCCGGTCCGCCTCTTTTTCGTGTTTGTATTATATATGTGTCACAAAGAATACAACTGCACCGATTGTATTCTTTGTATAAATTCAAGATATAGACGAATGATGAGACGACCGAACGATCAGATTTCAGATGGCCTAGAGGCCTACAGGTCTAGCGGAGATCTCAAATTTGACATCGACCAAGCCTAGTATTTGTATAATTTCTCAATATTTACCGAATAGCATAGTTGCCTAAATGCCCCCAAGATATTGGACCAATAGCCGAACTGCGTATGAGAGTGTTCTTAAATATTGGACTAATGGCAACGTAGTACTACTGGATACGTAGTTCCCCCTTATCAAATATAGGAGCAATAGCGGAACTATATGTGGACATTTTCTTAAATATTTTACCAATATAAACATTCTTAGAAATTTAAAAAAGTTTCTTAAATTTTGGGCCAATATGGAAGCTTCAGATTCAAATATTTCTTAAATTCTAGTCCAATGACAAACCGGCCAGTTTCTCAGATATCGAACTATACAGATCGTATCGTCCAATCAATAACTACACGCGTTCACTTAAAAAACGACATCGACTCTTAATATACTACATAGTAGTAATTTAATATACTACATATTTGTAGAAAGAAAGAAGAAGAAAAAATCACGCCCTTTGGGCGTATGAGCATATTAATACTAGTCCCTACTCTAGGCGGTTGGGTCCAACCTAGGGGCCCACCCGGATTTCACAAGTTACTACGAGAGGTTCAGGTATGTTAATAACTTCTCCGATTGCGACGTGTGTGCAGACGAACTGCTAGTAAACTACAAGTTAGCACTAAGATGGGGAAATGTGCTTCTATTACGTGTGCGACAGATGCTCCCCCTCCGATCCGGCTGCTGCCTCTTTGCTGTCGGCATACGATTCTATATGTCGATATGTTTATAACAGGCTTGCTATCCCTGCTTATTTCAGCAGCGCAGGGAGACCGCTGGTTAACGCTGATGGGTTTCTCAAGTTCCTCACTGCAGTAGCCCGCTGCTTAAGATTCTAGTTGTAAAACCCTCTTCAGGAAAAGCGGATCTCGTGCGCGGCGCCCCTCTGTTTTCTCCACATGACGTTGACACAGATATTTCTAAATGAATGACTAGTGTCGAATAAAGAAGAGGCGTCTTTGGATGCCAGCTTGTTGTTAGCTGTCTCTAGGACTTTGTATCATGGATTTGTCTCTGCCCGGTCTTTGTGATTCTGGGCGCTTCTGTGATTTGTCTGCAGGTGGCTGTGACGTTGCTGGCAGTGATTCCGATCTCCTTGGGCTTTCTAGATAGTTCTCCCTTCCACGATCCTCGGAGTCGTTATCGTATCGCTTACATATGGGGCTTTTTTTAATATCATTTTCAAGGTGGGGCGGGGGGCGGGGGACTTTTGGCCTTCGGCGCCAAAAACGGCGGCGGGCGGGGGGGGGGGGGCTTTGGGCTTTGGGTCAAAACCCCAAACGTTTTCTAGGGCATTTTTGGGAAATTCGACACTCTATAGTCTATTTGATTGGAAAAGCAGAAACGCTCCCGTGTCGGTGTATATATATATATATATATAAGGTATATCATAGGGAACAACGACTTTCACTCCCCATAAGGGGGGAGGTCTGTGGTGCCCTGTGTCACCCCTCGCCTGCTCGGATGTCACTTGCAGTGCCTGCTGTCTGCTCCGCTCGTGTGTCACGGTCCGTCCGCCAGCTTAAACTCAATTATCTTTCAGTTTAATCCGACTTTAGCCGAACCGAAACCCTATCTCACTGCCTATCATTTTCCAGTGCAAGCATATATATATATATATTATATTATCTGCTTTCACATCAGGTCTGGACCCACCTACGTTCAGAGGTGTTGTTTCTTACGTTCTCCGTCCGCTTCGCGCCCTGCGATTCTATCCGACATTTTTTTAGTACCGACATTAACCCCTCTTCCGGTAAGTCGATGTTGCCATTATGGTGTTGCCCGCCTTTTTTTGAATAACTCTCGTGTCCGTGGTCCAATTCGAACTTTAAAGATACCGCCGGGAACGTCTCGGCGAGGCGCATCGCGCTGCACCGTGCATAATATATTGTTGTAAACATGCCCCAAGCGTTTCGGTGTCAAGTTACAAATTGCGATTGTTACATATGCTCAACATATTCCCAACTATAAACCCTATTATTGACCCTAATGTCGGCTCCATAAACCCTATAAAGTTCATATTCTAGGTCCACGGTCAAAACGAGGGTCGTTACATCATTAGGGCTTGTATAGCTTAAATGTAACGAACTTGTATGTGTCGGTTTTCATTTAACATGGAATTTTATGCAAAATGTTGCTTCTTCACAATTTCCATACACATGTTTGAATGCGCCTCGATGCGACGTTTTCAGATCTGTTGTCAAAATTGTGATCGGAGGTCAAATGCCTTCACAAATCAAAATTGAGTACAGGATTTTCGATGCTTCGTTTTCGAAGCACATACCGGAAGAGGGGTTAACCTAGTACCGACACTTCCGACATTTTGCTGCCGACAATCGACCTCCTTGCCTTCGCGAAGGTCACCCTTAGTACCGACATTTCTTAGTACCGACATTTCCTTTTTGGTACCGACATTTGGCGCATTTTTTCGTGCGTAACCACTCAGATGGACCGACATTAAACCTAGTACCGACACTTCCGACATTTTACTTCCGACAATCGACCTCCTTGCCTTCGCGAAGGTCACCCGTAGTACCGACATTTCTTAGTACCGACATTTCCTTTAGTACCGACATTTTGCGCACTTTTTTGTGCGTTGCCACTCAACTGGACCGACATTTACCGACACTCTGGCCAGCAGCGCCTCTGCTGCCGGAAAATTGGCTTATCGTGCGACGGTTTTGACGTTACCACCGTGTTCCTCGTCGAAATCTACCCCAATTTGACTTTTCCATTGTTGGAAATTGTTAAATTTGCGAAAAGTTACGTTTTCCTTTGGAACCCAAACTCCTTATCTTGCAGATTTTACAGCCGCAGCTGCATGGCTTCTTTGCGGCAGCGTGCGCGCATGGGCGCGCTGAGATCGGCGCTTGAACTCCTTCGAGGGCAACAATTTACCGCTGGTTACAGTCTGGTGGTGCTTGGTGGTGCTTGTGCACCAAGCACCAACATCGACACCAGCGTTCGCAACAACATCGACAACGAGAGCTCTGACTGTGACGACTCCGCGACTCTCCGCGTTTTTCACCGTTTACACCTACATCCTGTGCGCCCCCTGGTTGCCATCTGGTGGTGGCTGGTGGTGCCGCCGCACCCCCCCCACCTTGCCCTAACGTTAGTTTTACCTTGGGGTTGGAGGATTGCGCGTTGTCTCGCCGCATTTTTCACACTCGCCCCCCTTGCAACGGCACACTTGCTCTGGTGGTGCCCGGCCGTTTTTGGCTTTGGCATCGCACAGGCATTGGTTGAACGTTGACTACTTGGCGCTCGACACCGTTCACCATCGGGAGTGACGCCGCCGCCGTCTAAAGCAAACCCTATATTGAGACCCCGAATTGGCACATCACGAGTTAGCTAGTAACTAGGAAACATTACATTTCTCCTAGCCGCCTGCCCGGGAGTACCGGCTGGCCCTGCAATGCACCTCCCACCTTCGGGGTGAGGTGGCGTGTCATGGGAACACTGACTTTCACCCCCCATAAGGGGGGAGGTCTGTGGTGCCCTGTGTCACCCCTCGCCTGCTCGGATGTCACTTGCAGTGCCTGCAGTCTGCTCCGCTCGTGTGCCACGGTCCGTCCGCCAGCTTAAACTCAATTATCTTACAGTTTAATCCGACTTTAGCCGAACCGAAACCCTATCTCACTGCCTATCATTTTCCAGTGCAAGCATATATATATATATATACTATATTATCTCCTTTCACATCAGTATACATATATATACAGAAAGGCATGTGGGGGCAAGAAACTCGCGGAAGTCTAAGACACATAAAATAACATATGCGAAGGTTTTTAGGTATCGCGGACGGTTGGTCGGAGCGGAGGCAGGATGACAGAGTGACATTGCACTCAAGGCGAGGGGTGAAACTAGGAGGGACCATACCCCCCCATACAATGGGGGAACGTCTGTTCCCCCATGCCGCAACCTCACCAAGAAGGTGTGAGTGGCCATGTCAAGACATATGCAAGCCCTAATCCTAACCCAAAGTTACTAGAATGTCCAGGTCAAAGAGGCCTTTCTCAACCTAGCTAGAGGCACGTCCGTGCATAGGCACTGCCTAAACATTCTAATAGCTACAGGCTAGCAGGCACGCAAAGGTCATCACGCTACTATCGCAAGTTTTGGCGGTGACGAATTCCGTTGGCGGCGGTGTTCACGATTGCATAAGTGGTCGAGCGCCACTAAGATGATGATCAACCAATACCTGTGCGGTGCCGAAGCTTCAAGCGGCCAGGCACCACCCGAGCAAGTGCGCCGATGCAAAGGGGGCGAGCAGGGGGTCGAGTGCGAAAAATGTTGCGAGACAGCACGCGATCTCTCAAGCCCAAAGTAAAAACAACGTCGATGCGGCAAGGTGGAAAGAGTGTGGCGGCACCACCAGCCACCACCACATGGCGACCAGGGGGCACGCATGACGAAGGTGAGCGAGGTGGCGGGGCGAAATCGTTGGTGTCAAAGGTGTCGCTGTCGCTGGCGAAAATGTTGGAGGCGTGCTTGGTGTCTGTTGCACATGCACAATGTGCACCACCAGACACCACCAGATCATAGCTAGCGGGATTTTGTTGTCGATGTTCCCCCATACAGTGGGGGAAAGTCTGTTCCCCCATCTGACTATTACGTATTATAGACCAGTCTTTTTTAAAAAACTGGCCCACCTCCTCTATCGTCTATGTGGGATTTTAAGATCGAGTGGATTGTCCCTCCCCCCACTTGCTTTCCACGTTTCGAGGCCCAAGTGGGTAGCCCCCCACCCCCACCCACGCGCCACGACTTCCGCACCGCGGGTCCCAAGTCCCCCAGCCCCCCCTCCCCCGCCCTCCGCGAAGCCAGCTTGCCCAAGTGCGGGTAGTCCCCCCCCTGATTTTTTTGGCATGAAATTTTGCGAAATCGACCGATTTCTTTTGCGATTCTCAAAAGATTTGCATTATTCAGTACGAGATTCGAACACGTGACCTTGAGTTCAAGAGCGGTTTTGCGCGATAACTAACTGCACTATGAGCAAAATATTGACATTTTCGCAAGTTTTTACTGAAATATCACTATAAATTTTAATAAATTTCATCTCCCTTGTAGTCGTCGAGCGGACGGTTCCAGCGCCGTCGTCGGAGGGCATTGGTGGGGGGACGGGACTTCGATGCGGGCGAGCCGCAAGTCCACCCCACTTGCTTTTCAACCCAAGTGGGTAGTCCCCCCACCCACCCATTTCGGCCGCACCAAGTCGGTAGGGGGAAGGAAGTGCGAAGTGGGCAAGTTTTTCAAAAGAGTAAAAGACTGGTCTATTTAAGGCCTCTGCTCTCGACGCAAGGACAGCGCAAGGACGCAGCGTGCGCGCAGCGTGGAGAATTCGTCCCGCATAACGGCAAGAGATAGACATAGAGTCAAGACTCAAGAGGCAAGTCAAAGTGTCAAGACCACCGCAAGCGAAGGTATAATGAAGAGTCTGATGGCAACAGGGCATATTCGTGTCAACAGCCTATTATTAACCGCAAGCGAAGGTGGTGATGGACCGTATTCGCATTCGATTCCCGATTCCCGCGATCACGCCACGGACCATCGACCAGCACGCAGCTGAGCAGCTCATCAGCGATCAGGCGAGACCGCGAGCAGTGGTGCCGAGGATTTTTCAAGCGGCCGGCGATTTTGATAAGTGGCCGGCAAATAACACCAGATTAGCTGGGCTTGACAGTGTGCGGCTTGAAAAACCAGCCGGCGCTCTAAGAAAAGCGGCAATCGCCGGCGCCACGTAGGATCTCGGCACCACTGACCGAGAGAGCTTTCCTTCGCTTGTCCTCCTTCCCTTCGCTTGAGCTTGTCGTTGTGCTTCTCGTTGCGTTGTCCAACTCCATGTCGCTGTCGCGGATCGTTCGTTTTTGGCATCCTCTTCGTCGGGTTTTGAGGGCACTAAGTATTTGTAGATGAGGAATAAGTGAAACAACATTAAAGAGGGGATTTTAGTTGTGACAACAGAAGTTACACTTCGGACATAATATCGGGTCATGAATACAGGGAGTCCAATTTCTGAAAAGAAGAAGTACGACCGGCCTGAAAATGGGTACGTTATACACGTCCGCAATAATTGATTAGAAAGCATGCATACTTCTCATCCCTTGAACCGTCAGTTGTGTTACAAAACAAATTTATAGAACATGACAGGATTTTGATGCTCGTGGAAGAGCGCTCACCGGATAGGTTTCAAGCGCCATTTCTTTTCTGCCTTCTCACGTGAGAAACATGACGGGCAAACTTTCACCTGTAAATACACTTCTCACTAGAAGATTCTGTTCGCATTGCTGTCGTTGTAGGCGTATCATCAGGGGTGAATTCGCTCGGAATATTTTCGTACTCGACGTGATTCGTGGTCACGCTTTGCGATATTCACGGTCTCAGCGGATATTTCGCCGCGTGTCATCCGGAGAGAACGATACCGTAACAATTTATTGCTCGTTGGGATAATCAGTTTGGCATTCGGGACGGGCTCGCTTGTGCTCAGTGTGGCGTCGAAAAACACCGCCAAAATGAGACAAGCAGGTAGCGGCATCACGGGTTCTATTGAGAACTTGCAGCGGAACTTAAAGGCGCTAGACGAAGGTGAGTAGTCGAGGGGCAGTAGTACACGTCTTCGTTCCACCTGGATCCTTGCGCTCAAGTGAGATGTGAACGGCTGCATATTCCTTGACGTTTTGGCCGTTTGCTGAATCAGATATTAAAAAAGATAATGAAGGCAAAAAGGAATATGAAGATCAGGTCAGGCAAAGAGATATCTCTCAAAGGCTAACTGCGATGCTGTGAGAACAACTTGTTTATCACTTGTCATCTCACACCAAGCCGGAGTGGTGGGGCAGATAGCGCGCCTTTCTCGCCGCAAAGCAACGCTGGAGGCAAGAGTCGCGGAAAACAAGGCTTGGGCGGATACTTATGACAGCGATATCGGCCCTTTCCAAGATCGATATGATGCGCTTGTTAAAGAGGTCAGTGCGTTTACCCTCGCGAAGGACTTCTTGGTCGACTGCCGGTGTCGGGGAAAAGCACCGTCCTCTTCTTTTTGTGAGAGACGAAGGGGATGATTCTCTGAAGAAGGGGTATGTTTATGTAAGCCTACTGCTGTTCATATATGTCTGCATTAAGATTCTAGAGTGCAGTTAGGCTCCTTTGCAGTCGTGTGGCACAGTGTGCCTCCGACGAGGAGAAATCCCGGGCAGCCATTGCAGTCAAACTTGGCTGCTGCTCTTCCTGTGCGCTGGTATTAACGTGTGAGTGTGTGTGTGTGTGAGGCTTTTGCTCATCTTTCCATGCTGCTTTGCATTTGGGTTGGGAATATGTATGCGTTTGTGGTATCTTGTCACGGCCCCGCCCTGCTCTTGATCTGCTTTTCACATCCACTGGGATGATGATGGGCTGGCTTTTGTTGGCCGATCTCATGCCGTTCAGTGTGTGTGAGGCTTTTGCTGGCCGATCTCATGCCGTTCAGTGTGTGAGAGGCGCAAATCCCTCACGTTCCTAAATGTTTGGAGTTTGAAGCATGGTCTTGTGCTTCATGCGTGGCATGAGTTATGGGACGAGCACTCGGTGTCACGCCGTCGATGTGGTGATTCGGGGCTTCAGGCCGTTCTGATGTCGCCGAGTTTGTTCATCACACACACATACATAGTGCATCACCACCTGCTGTGCGGGAGGACACTATTACCTCTGCAATAAGTTATCTTCCCCGGGACCACCTTTGCTGCTGCGACGGTAGTCGGGCGACCTTGCTTGGAGTATCCATCACTCGTGTTATGTGGCTTGTGCACCAGTGTTCAAGCTTCTTTTAGCCCACGTGCTCCTGGGCAGATAGTTCTGTGGTTAGGATGCCTTGAGGCGGGGGACACCAGGATGTAAGAATGCCACGGAATGCACGGTTAAAGGGTGTGGGCAACTCCCTCACCTAAATGGTGGGGGTTTGAGTCACGGTCGTGTGCATGCTGCATGGCGTTCATGATTGGACACCGGGCAAGCTCTTGTTGAGTTTTTGTGAGATGGTTGGGCCTCCCGGTGCTCCTCGCGTCTTAAAGTATGATAACGCATGTAAAGTTCTCGGCAATGATGCATACATGCAGGTCATGTTGTCACCCATGCTACTCTTTTGCCAGTGTGCGGGTCGTGTACCGTGCCCTGCTCTTGCCTGCTTTTTCTTCTCAACTGAGGTGTTGGATGGGCGAAATTAAGGTGGTGTGCCTCGTGTCATTCGGTGCGATGTTGCTGGTACTACATTGCATCGGTTTGTGTGATTTGGTTGCTTCACACCGCTCCGTGTGTTTACAATCGTAGTCAACTTGGCTTAGAGTCTCTTACATGCGGGAGAGCGGCTGAGTGGGGACATGTTGTGAGGTGCAATACTGTGAGAGATCGTGTTCTCGCACGTGATAATTGCAAAAGTCCAGGAGGTGATAATTGCAAAAGTCCAGGAAGTGATACTGAATTAGGAAGGCTGCGTCCACCAAACAGATACATCACCTCTATGCCGACGCAACTGTCCGACACAAAGTAGCTATTGAACTTCTCATGAAAGAATTCCAGTATCACCCAATCTTCAAGGTATTGACTATGATTCTGTTCCTGCCAGGCAAAGTACTCCTATGAGAATCTATAGCCTTCTTTGTTTTCATATCACTTTCCAAGCCGCACAGTTTTTCGACGTTTAGCTATTGACATCGTATTGTATGTTTTCAGAGATGGAACGATGATTTCTCTTCAACTCCCTTCAAGCCGGCTGCTGCGTAAGAACTGACAACAAATACTGTATCTTTCCTCCCTTTTTGTGCCTCACAACGTAACGAAGGCACCTTCTAGCTGAAGGTGGATGAGAGAGCGCAATTCAATTTCAAAGCATTGTTTCGCACTGTGCAAGCTGCTTCTAGGTTGCTCAGGTCTCACATCGTAGAGCATGTTGAAAATTACTTAAGGTTGTTACTAAATATGCAGTGTAATTTCAATTTTCTTTCTAGATGCACGTTGTTGAAGTGGAAAAAGTGTGGCTTCAGACATAAGGGGCATTGTATAGATTTATCCACCGGCCATTGCCCGCGTCCATGCCAACCTCCAGGTGGACAGCGGAATCGTATACAGTGAAACTTTCAGGTCTTCGCTTCTATCGTGCTGGCTCGCTTGCACAAAGGGGATCTAGCTCTCGCCCTACTGCTTCGCTATTGCTTATTGCAGGAGCCTCAAGTTTGGGGAGTCTAAACTTGATGTTTATCAAATTAGAAAAATTGATGTACGCAACGTCTAGAAAATTTAAGTATGAGTGTCTCTATGATCCTATATCTCGCTTCGACGGGTTATCTATGCACTTGGAGACTATATCTCTATACAGCATGGAGCTATCTGTACATACTCTTACATCTCTAAGACTAAGATATGTGTGGGTGTGTGTGTGTGTGTGTTGGCCCCGCCCTGCTCTTGATTTGCTTCTCACATCCACTGGGATGATGGTGGGCTGGCTTTTGCTTGCCGATCTCATGCCATTCAGTGTGTGTGTTGGCCTGTGGTGCCATTCATTCTGGCGGGCACTGCCTCTTGGAGAGCTCGGTAGATTCGTCTGTCGTGCTGCGAGGAGAGGCAGAAGGTGGTGAAGTACACCTTCTGTGTTTTCCCTTGATTTTTGTGGGGAGCACTTAGGTGCCCGCATGTTTCCTTTTTTTGACATGGGGTGTCCATGCTGTGTGGTGTGACTGCATTCATGATATAACCATGGACCAACAGGTCCCATCCATCGACCGGGAGCCACTGGGGGGCATGCCAGCAGGGTCCGCTTACTCCGTAACCCAGAGACCAACAATTGTTTGGCGACGATCGGTCACATCGTATCATCTTTCCATGCTGCTTGCATTTGGGTTGGGAATATGTATGCGTTTGTGGTATCTTGTCACGGCCCCGCCCTGCTCTTGATTTGCTTTTCACATCCACTGGGATGATGGTGGGCTGGCTTTTGTTGGCCGATCTCATGCCGTTCAGTGTGTCGGGCCACGTTTTTCTGTGGTGCCATTCTGGCGGGCACTGCCTCTTGGAGAGCTCGGTAGATTCGTCTGTCGTGCTGCGAGGGGAGGCAGAAGGTGGTGAAATACACCTTCTGTGTTTTCCCTTGAATTTTGTGGGGAGCACTTAGGTGCCCGCATGTTTCCTTTTTTTGACATGGGGTGTCCATGCTGTGTGGTGTGACTGCATTCATGACATGACCATGGACCAACAGATCCCATCCATCGACCTGGAGCCACTTGGGGGCATGCCAGCAGGGTCCGCTTACTCCGTAATCCAGAGACCAACAATTGTTTGGCGACGATCGGTCACATCGTATCATCTTTCCATGCTGCTTTGCATTTGGGTTGGGAATATGTATGCGTTTGTGGTATCTTGTCACGGCCCCGCCCTGCTCTTGATTTGCTTTTCACATCCACTGGGATGATGGTGGGCTGGCTTTTGTTGGCCGATCTCATGCCGTTCAGTGTGATATGAAGTACTGGCGGATCGCTGTGAACGGGGACGGCCGCCGGGTGGAAGTGGGTTTTGGGAGGCGGTTATCCCTGTGGTGCCATTCTGGCGGGCACTGCCTCTTGGAGAGCTCGGTAGATTCGTCTGTCGTGCCGCGAGGAGAGGCAGAAGGTGGTGAAGTACACCTTCTGTGTTTTCCCTTGATTTTTGTGGGGAGCACTTAGGTGCCCGCATGTTTCCTTTTTTTGACATGGGGTGTCCATGCTGTGTGGTGTGACTGCATTCATGACATAACCATGGACCAACGGGTCCCATCCATCGACCGGGAGCCACTGGGGGGCATGCCAGCAGGGTCCGCTTACTCCGTAACCCAGAGACCAACAGTTGTTTGGCGACGATCGGTCACATCGTATCGTGCTTTGCATTTGGGTTGGGAATATGTATGCGTTTGTGGTATCTTGTCACGGCCCCGCCCTGCTCTTGATTTGCTTTTCACATCCACTGGGATGATGGTGGGCTGGCTTTTGTTGGCCGATCTCATGCCGTTCAGTGTGTATGCGTGTGTGGATCACTGTGAACGGGGACGGCCGCCGGGTGGAGGTGGGTTTTGGGAGGCGGTTATTCCTGTGGTGCCATTCTGGCGGGCACTGCCTCTTGGAGAGCTCGTTGGATTCGTCTGCCTTTGCTGCGAGGAGAGGCAGAAGGTGGTGATGTACACCTTCTGTGTTTTCCCTTGAATTTTGTGGGGAGCACTTAGGTGCCCGCATGTTTCCTTTTTTTGACATGGGGTGTCCATGCTGTGTGGTGTGACTGCATTCATGACATAACCATGGACCAACGGGTCCCATCCATCGACCGGGAGCCACTGGGGGGCATGCCAGCAGGGTCCGCTTACTCCGTAACCCAGAGACCAACAGTTGTTTGGCGACGATCGGTCACATCGTATCATCTTTCCATGCTGCTTTGCATTTGGGTTAGGAATATGTATGCGTTTGTGGTATCTTGTCACGGCCCCGCCCTGCTCTTGATTTGCTTCTCACATCCACTGGGATGATGGTGGGCTGGCTTTTGTTGGCCGATCTCATGCCATTCAGTGTGTGTGTTGGCCTATATGAGTACTGGCGGATCGCTGTGAATGGGGACGGCCGCCGGGTGGAAGTGGGTTTTGGGAGGCGGTTATCCCTGTGGTGCCATTCTGGCGGGCACTGCCTCTTGGAGAGCTCGGTAGATTCGTCTGTCGTGCTGCGAGGAGAGGCAGAAGGTGGTGATGTACAACTTCTGTGTTCTCCCTTGAATTTTGTGGGGAGCACTTTGGTGCCCGCATGTTTCCTTTTTGACATGGGGTGTCCATGCTGTGTGGTGTGACTGCATTCATGACATAACCATGGACCAACAGGTCCCATCCATCGACCGGGAGCCACTGGGGGGCATGCCAGCAGGGTCCGCTTACTCCGTAACCCGGAGACCAACAGTTGTTTGGCGACGATCGGTCACATCGTATCATCTTTCCATGCTGCTTTGCATTTGGGTTGGGAATATGTATGCGTTTGTGGTATCTTGTCACGGCCCCGCCCTGCTCGTGATTTGCTTTTCACATCCACTGGGATGATGGTGGGCTGGCTTTTGTTGGCCGATCTCATGCCATTCAGTGTGTGTGT
>LGRX02006365.1:0-35804 GCA_001247695.2 Cymbomonas tetramitiformis
TAGTTTACCCGCGCCAGCATTGCACTTATGGGATCACACCCAGCCTGTGTACGCAGCTCGTGGGAGGGGCGGATGATGTGAGGTCATGGGAGGGAGAGTCGTTTGTCGTGTGGCCGTCGTCGGTTGGAGGGGGGTGTAGAGTTGTAGACAAGGTCGGGTTGGTGGGCGTTCGGCTCACGCACGTCATGCGCAGGCGCACCCTCTAGTTTACCCGCGCCAGCATTGCACTTATGGGATCACACCCAGCCTGTGTACGCAGCTCGTGGGAGGGGCGGATGATGTGAGGTCATGGGAGGGAGAGTCGTTTGTCGTGTGGCCGTTCAGTTGGAGGGGGTGTAGAGTTGCAGACAAGGTCGGGTTGGTGGGCGTTCGGCTCACGCACGTCATGCGCGGCGCACCCTCTAGTTTACCCGCGCCAGCTCTGCACGCATGGGATCACACCCAGCCTGTGTACGCAGCTCGTGGGAGGGGCGGATGATGTGAGGTCATGGGAGGGAGAGTCGTTTGTCGTGTGGCCGTCGTCAGTTGGAGGGGGGTGTAGAGTTGTAGACAAGGTCGGTGTAAGGCCGATGGTGCCATGGTATCCCCTCAACAGGGTTGTCGACTTGAGCCAAGCGTGCGCGTGTTTACCACTGGCATGTCTCTTGGCTCGTCGTGCAATGGTGTATGGTCGGGTCAGACAAGGTCGGGTTGGTGGGCGTCCGGCTCACGCACGTCATGCGCAGGCGCACCCTCTAGTTTACCCGCGCCAGCTCTGCACGCATGGGCGTCAGTGCGGACGTCACGGATGCACGTCACAGCACGCTCGTTTAGGAGGTACTGCGTGACGTCATGACAAATTGAACTCACGGGCTTGCACAGGGAGATGAAGTTGAGGAGGTGTACACGTGGGAGGAGGTTCTGCGAGTCTTTTTTCCCAGACCCGAGGAGGACTTGTGCATATTGTGTTTAGAGGAAGTGCATCCGGAGGATCAACTGAACTGCGGTGGCCTAGGTTGCGCATGTAAAGAGAAAAACATGCATATTTCGTGTTTTGGTTTGCTTGTAGAAACCCATGCCCCCGGCTGGGTCACGTGCCCATGCTGTAGGCAGAAGTGGTTTAAGTGAACCGTTCTTCAACGTGTGTGTACATTGTGTAAATAGTACCGAGTCTCCCCTTGCCTGTTTTGTATTCACTTACAGCTTGTTAGCTGTTCTTTGAAAATGAAGACGTGGATGTTTCCGGTGTCCTTCTTAAAAGTGTCTTGCAAGCCTGAATGGACAGTATGTTATCTCCGGACAGAAGCCTGGACGGAGAGTAGGTTGCCTCCTGTATTCTCCTCCAACTCCTGTTCCTGTTCAGCACTCATCATGCAATCAGTCCGGGCTGTGTCAGGCTGCTCTGTACCGCGGGCCTGAGGAGGAGGTGATCGCCATTTTGCGCCTGCTTCGCGAACCTGGCGACCCGGTTCTGTACGCGGAGGTGGTGTGGCACAATGCCACCACCACATACGAGCCAGTTTCCGGTCCTAGACCGAATGGTACAATTCTGAACTTAGAATTGTACCAGGATTTTATCATGAGCGCCAATAGGGCCGGCTGCCGCAGAGTGCCGTGGAGGTGCTCGGTCTGCGAGCTAAACGGCTGGCCGGATGGTATTTCCGAGCCTCCGCCTGTGAGGCGGAGCCTTAATGGCTGCCGTTTAGGTATCTGCCAGGCCTGCTACGAGGGTGTGATGGCGTACAGGCCTCCCAACGAGCGACAGTGCCCTTTTTGCAGAGGGTACTTTGAGCATCGCAGTGGAGTGCACTACTACGAGGAAGCGTAGAGTTGCCAAGTAGCCTAGTTGCCCCACAATTTCTTTAAATTGCTTACAGAACCACCTGCAACATGTATAACAGTGTTTATCAACTTCGATTCCAATAAAAGTTCCATTGGTATCATGTTGCCGTTAAGTTGAGTTTACGGGGTTGCTCACCGTTTCTCACAATTTCCGGTGTGGTGTATGTGCCGTAGCCCTCACTCTCTGCACCATCCGCTACAAAGGAAAAAACCCGATCCGCTCGGCGTCGCAAGGCAAAGGCGCTGCGGTCCTGGGCGGTAAAAAAAGAACTTCATGACGCACCCCGCCACAGTCAACCACTGCAACTTCCTTGTTTTCACCAGGCATTATCTGTTGAATCAATTCAAAAGAGGTTCCGGCTTGGAAAACCGGAGGCCTGCCTCGACAATCTCGTCCAGATAGCTGCACAGTTTGGGGTGCCCAGGGTCTCGCGCCCACAAGTCGTAACATACGGCGTTTCTCAGGGCACCAAAGCTCATGGTAAAGGCTCTTACGGCAACGTCCTGTTACACTGCACTGTTGATAACACCGAGCGGGCTGTTCTCAAGGACTACACCGACCCTGCACTGCACCGTCGCCTGCGGTTCTGTGCCGTGGAGCTGTACATGCACTCTTTGGCCCGTATCGCGTCTCCCACAACGGTTGTCCCCTGCTTAGGATACGGGGCCCACATTGGCGCTCCAGACCAGTCCGCGTTCCTCGTCATGAAATATGGCGGGGAGACCCTCATCGACTTCCTGAAAGCCCGCTCTTCATCAGAAATAACAATCGGAGTGCGGCGCCAGCTGGTCATCGACTTGTTTCGTGGCGTTTCGGAACTCCATGCCGCTGGATTGGTGCATGGGGACCTGAAAGGAAACAACGTGCTTGTACAAGACAATCTGTCGGCTGTTGGCGGACAAAGTCTCAAAATCATCGACTTCGGTTTGAGCTGCTTTGAGCGAACGGATCCGAGTGTTGTCCCACCAGTCCCACCACCAGCGCCACAAATTTCTACTTTCTACAAAGCATGGAAGCCCTCTCACCGGGCTCCGGAGTCCTCGCTAGCGAACAAAACCACCTACAGCGACATCTGGGCAATTGGCGGGCTCGCCATGCAAATACTCTTAGGGAAAAACCTTCCATGGGAACAGCTTCTGGCGTTGGCTAAAGAGCGTAACATGGGACAATGGGAGCCACATAGTCGTACTTCAAAAACGCTAACATTGCTCGTGAATGCGTGTCTCGAAGTTGACCCAGCGAACAGGCCAACTGCCTCCAAGTTACACTCAACTTTCTTTGCGTCTCGGATACAATCAAGTAATGATGGGGTAGAAGGGAGCAATTCCTACCACCGCTTAGTGCCAGGTTCCAACGCTTAGTGCTTGTCACGTTTGTACGCAAATCCTAGCTAGGCATGCACATTTTCAACACATTTTGCCAGTAATGCGTCATGTATATTCCGTATATTTGCACTGTGCTGACTTGCACGGATTCTTGCATATCACCGTCGCTGATGACTGCGTTCGCTACATCATGCCGTTATTGACCGATGCTCAATGGGCACCGGTGGTCAGGTTGCCGTTGGGCGGAGCTCGTTCTTTCTGGGCCAACCTGGGTGGGGGGTCACCGCATCCAGCCTTACCGCATTCAGTGATAAACGTGTGTCACGAAGGCAGACGCCCTGGCTCCGGTACCATCTCGCGTTTGTTTGTGAAGGCATTCCGGACGGCGTGAGTGTCCTAGACCTATTTACCGTGTGCAATGTGTGCCAGTTGGAAACATTGTGGCGGAAACATTATCCAGCGACCCGTCCTTCCCGAGAATCTGCAATGGCCTTCAACCAAGCCCACCCCCGCGACCAGAATGCACGGAGGATGGCTAGGGATGCTTTTCCTTCCAAAGACCTCACATCCGTGTTACAGGTTCAGGTCATTCGGACGGACGGACGACAAGATACCAGAAGCTATCCCCACCACTTCTACGCATGGTTCTTGACGCCCCCTGTGCGGGTCTGGCTCTATCCAGTGCTCTCGGTGATGGTATGCATGCATCGTGGAACGGTGTATGCCGCAGCCAGCAGCGACCTCTCAGCAGGCAGCGCTCCCAGACTCGACATGCGTGCACCGCCTCCGCGCGTGCACGCCGGGTATACGATGTTAGGAATAGAAACCGCGCTGAAGGCAGGTGGTAGTATACTCCACCCCAGTTCCCTGTCAGTGCTTTTTCTGGATGCTCAGGAGTCGCATGCCGCCGATTTCACTCCCACCCACCGAATGCAGGCCCAGCGGGTGTTAGCTGACTGTCGCGCCAAATCAATCAGTATCAATTGGACCAAGTGGTATCGGCCATGGCAAACCCAGTCGTCCGGAGCCGACTCCTTTTTCGATGGCGGTGAGGGGTTCCTCACTCGGTCCGATGATGCCATGGGAGCACCTCCAGGGATTGATAAATTTCTCGAAACCCTTGGGCCAATTTCAGGCACCGTGGAAAGGGACCACGCTTTCCTGAGTAGCAATATGAATGCCTTTCATGTAGATAACATTTCCGAGCTCGCTTCGAGCCCGTATAGGAATCTGCTGGAAGCAGTGACATCCCAGCAACCGGCACCAACAGTCATAGTTATCATGGGCGCGTACGTTTCCCAGTGCGTGCTGCACACCGCCCTTGCGGCGCAGCAACTGGGATACTGCATAATAATTGTGGAAGACGCGTGCGTGGCATACCCCACACTGAATAATGTCGCGCCGGACAAACTTGAGCAGGTTGTAGAGGGGCATTGGGATCTCCTTACTCGTTGTGCAGTGGTGTTAAATGTTGAGGATTTCATTAGCGGCATTCAGTAGCAATTTTTACACACGCCTTGCGATAGCATACGTACATCACTCTAGACATTTTATTAGTAAATTGTACCGCTGTCTCCACTTGGACAATAGTAAATTGTCTGATTACGTCCTGCTGAATACTGTCGCTCTGATTAATACAGGCGCGGCAATCATGGCATGGCCGGTGGAATTCACCCTCACTTCCTACCCTCACTTGTCCACCATCTCATGTTGCAAATGACAAAGCACATTACACAGGAGACCGAGGCCACCATCTCCTATTTCATATTCTTTTGGAGTGGATGAAGAAGCACTGGCTTTGCAGGACAAAGCCAGAAGTGCTGTTCATTAGGGATTGGGTAGAGGAAAGGATAATGTGGGCAGTTGGTGAGAAGGTTCTTGTTTCGTGTGAATATGGTATTGTTCAAGTGCCATATGATATTGCACAGCTGAGTGGGACTCCCGTACATATTCCCGAAGGCGAGCCGGAAGTTGAGCATCAGATGTGTATCAGTCCCAGATGGCATTCCTCATTGTGGCTCGTGAATGAAGAGTATTTGAAAGAGCCACATTATTGGTTAACTGATCTGCATCGTGCGTGTTACTTTCGTTACCGGTGGAATTCGCACAAGGCAGTTATGCATAGATACATTGCAGACCTATTGTCAGAGTGGGAAACAATTTAAATGTACTGCAAAGACGAGTAATTGGCAACTAGCATGTATAGAGTAAGGTGGAAGGAAATTGTAATATTACTACAATCTAATAATAGTAGATTGTATATAATATATATATTATTAGATATGTATATATGATTGTAATATTAGATTGTAATATTACATATATGATATTACAATAGTTGATTGTAATCTTGCAATAATAATACAATCTAATAAAATTGCTGCTGTAGCAATACTAATGTTGCTGAGCAATATTACAATGTTGTAAAACGCACCACATGTCCTGAAGAAATCTGCTAGCGCTCTCTTGTTTCCTTTGCGCGGGTTGGCATCTTTGTTTGTCATGGATTGCCACATTTCTAGCAGACTCTCTCCAAAATACTGACGACGGTCTGGCTTGTTGGCTGGATTTACTTGCCATTGGATGTAGATATTTAGCCAGCACAACTGCGAGGAAGAAGATCTGTGGAACGAGGCCGGCTCGAACCTGGAGGAATTCCTGCCTACGAAATCGGACGTGAACGACGTCGTACCTGACCAGGAGGAGTGGGACACAGATATGGCGCCAGGCGACCCGTTATTCGTGGGGGATACCGACGCCGACCACTTGACGGTGGGCGAGGCGGTTTGCTACTTCATGGAGCTGCGAAGGGCGCAACATTGGTCGAGGCCTGCATTCGACAAGTTTTTGAAGGTTTTGATCATGCTCATGGGGGGGCCTGGAAAGTGCAATCTTCCGTCAAGTCTATATAGAATGAGGAAGTTTCTGAAGACCGGGTCACACATGGACCACGCCGTGCATGTATGCGTGAATTGGTGCCGACATTACCCCCCTCGCGACGACCGAAGCTCATGGGACAATAACCAGACCTGTGACACAATACTGGAAACCAACTCCGACGGTGCGCCGGTGCGCACGTGTAAGGAGAAACGGTTCGAGGTCATACGTACCAGCGATGGTCGAGATGAGCTCCGTCCACGGGATTGGTTTTATTACTTCGCGCCGCAGCGTACTATAAAACGTTGGATGCGTAACCCGGAGTTTTGCAAGCAACGGGCCCGGCGGGATGCTCGAACAGGACTTGACTTCTGGACGGCAGCGCTGGCCGAACGTATTGATCAGGCCGTCGGAGGTGCCTTGCTTTCGCCGTCAGCGAGTACACCTGTAGAGCCGCCTCCAGAGGGGGGTGATCCTGGTGTGGAATACGCGGAGCACCGCTCGATGATCCTCTCTCCCGGCGCGGATGATGCCCAACTGTGGAACTCGGACATCGGGTGCGATGGCGACGCCATCACCCTCGATTTCCCAGCTTTCGTTGTATTTGTGGCAGCACGGATGCTGCGACCTGAATGGATGTGTTTTTTCTTTTTTCTGTATATAGTATAACAACTGCTTTCTTTGTGACCAGGTCATATTCCATGGGTGCTGGCGTGATAAAGTGCGAGGATCTGCACATCTTGGTACGCTTTGGAAATGAAGGGCCTGGTGTGATGCGAATGCTGTTTTGTAAATGAATACCAATGGCGTACGGTGGATGAACGCAATGTGGGATGGGTGTCGCAATGGATGGTTGCAGTTTCGTCAACGTGATATGTGGCATCGGGTGCCGTGGCTTACACGCGGCCCCCGGCAAAAGGAGAAGAATCCCCTGGTGATATGGGCACTATTTGAAGCCGAGTTGCTACGCCTAATGCACGGGTTTGAGGTGTACGACAGTTTCCTGGAGAGAACTTACAAACTTAAAGTATTCTTGGGAATGGTGCACGCGGATTCGGTGATGCGGATCACAATGGGGCGGTTTATGGGAGTCGGTAGCTACCGGGCTGATGCCTACAGTCTGTTCGAAGGGACGAGCGGTCCCGGCGGGAAGGGAATGTATTTCAAGGGGTATGCCAAGCCGATGAAGCTAACAATGACAACCGTGCAGGGGAAATCCGAGGTGTATGCGGACGAAGAGCTCCTCATCCTTTCTAAAGACGGGCATGCTGGGTTGGTATCTAGAACCGATGGAGGGGAATCCCCGAAAATGACTGGACGGCATGGGCGCGGTGCGCTCGAGTTGATCCCGTACTTCGATCCCATGCTTCACGATACGCAGTCCCCTTCGGGCACTGCGTGTTATACGGGCTGGCGAAGAGATTCTGGAAGCTATTATTGGGCAAAGTGCCAGGGGTACCCGACGCGACCTTCAGTTTGCCCAAGACGATTCTGGACGAAATGCAAGCCCGGGCGAAGCTCGTGAAGCCTCCACACGACGTCATCCGCAAGTACAACGACATTGTGCAATATTTCGGTGAGTTAAGTAGGCTTGTCAGGGATGTGCGCTACGCACATCGCAAACCTGCATTAGTTGACGTTGCCATGAGTGCCACGCCTCGGAGACCTGTAGTGTGTATAATGGGACATACTACATCGCCCAGTTGGATGGTTGGTTGTGTGATGTACACAATGGAGGACGTCCTGAACTGGATCATCTACTACAGCCCTCTGGTGATTGGTGATCAACTCGCCAAGTGGAATATGGTGATGGAGGACGCTTGGCAGCAGCTGCGCAGAGCTGTGCTTCACTATGTGCGAGCTTCGGGAACTCACGCGGGGTGGAGTACTGCCGAGGTGAAAGGAGCTAGAGCGGCAGCACGCGATCACCTCCGAGCGCATGCAAACATCATGGAAAACACAGGTATATTGAAACTGCTCACATACAACATGAGGCTGGCAGTGGTGTATCTGTTTCGGCAAGAACACTATTTGGGCGAGGTCGGTGCAGCCATGGAGTTGTGGGTGGAGCGTGCCATTCAGCGTCTGAAGGGAGTGGTTAAGGATACCCACGTGAAACAAAAGCCAGTGGAGGCTATCGTGAACGCTATTTGTGACGAAGATGCCCTACAGGACTACCGCTTCAGAAACCCAAATATGCGCAGCATGGATGTCTTGGCGGAGAAATTGTTTCCCAAACCCACCGTCAGAGCTGCCACGGATCCAGCGGCGAAATTGGTCGAGGCGCCCTGTTATTTTTTGGGCACAGGGAGGAAACTATTGACCACTACTCTCCCATGCAACCTGCGGCTGCAACTTGATCGCCTGTTGGCAAGTTGTGCGCAGGCATCGCCTGGGGAATGTGACATCACGGTGTACCTCAGGATGTCCCTCAACACAGAGGTGGTGCATTCTTCCCAGTACATGCGAGCCACGAAGCGAATCTCTTACCACGTCTCCCTCACTGGTACCGTCAGTGGTTTCGGCGAGCTAGGTCTACCACCAGGCTACCCTTACGCACAAATCCTCGCGTATTACCTTGTGACAAACTCTGCAACACAGCAGGTGGTGTGTCGCCTGGCACGGGTCGTTGCGTACAGAGAGATCCAGGACGAGTACCGTACAAAGCAAGGGGTAACAGTGGTGGACAAGGAGGATTGTGTAGAGCTCATCGTACCATGTGCCGCCATCCTCACCAAGGCCATGTTTCAAGATCTCCCTGGCAGTACACACTGCCACGTCATGCACCTATTTCATCAAGTACGCACGGGCTGTTACTAATGAGACCACCCGATTCACTTTACCTAGGGTAGCGCGGCACGCGTGTCGTGCATCGGCTTCCAACATCGCCTGACCCAGCTAGAGAGCATTGATTGGCTGAACCATGGCTGAACTGCTGAACAATAGCCTAATACTTGTATGCGGCGTGGACCTGTGTAGGGCTTTCTCATACTGTATTTATGGACCAATGGCTTCCCTAAACATCTAGCCAATTGTAATACACTGTGCCTAGGGTTTCCCCAACATTGGACCAATAAAATAGCAGCATATTAGGTTTCCCTACACATCTAGCCAATAGAAAAGCATAGTGCCTACGGTTTCCTAAACAATGGACCAATAACATAGCAGCATATTAGGTTTTACTAAACATCTAGCCAATAGCAAAGCACAGTGCATAGGGTTTCCTAAACATTGGGCCAATAACATAGCTGCATATTAGGTTTCCCTACACATCTAGCCAATAGCAAAGCACAGTGCATAGGGTTTCCTAAACATTGGACCAATAACATAGCTGCATATTAGGTTTTCGTGAACTTCTAGCCAATAGCAAAGCACAATACCTAGGGTTTCCTAAACATCGGGCCAATAAAATAGCAGCATATTAGGTTTTCCTAAACATCTAGCCAATAGCAAAGCACGATGCCTAGGGTTTCCTAAACATTGGACCAATAACATAGCTGCGTATTTAAATGTGTCATCGGTTTATATTGTGTAATGTTCCTAACTTTTGAATTATACCAAGTTTATATATACTCTCGTCCAATCACTAATTACCCAACTTTAGGAGAACCCAATGTTAACATACAGTACGAGTTTATACTTAAGTATGTGTTCATATGACATGTTTAGGAGATTTTTAGGAGATTCTTAGGAATATTTAGGTATACTTAGGAAATTAGTTGTTATAGTGTTGGACGGGGCTTGGACCTGGACATTTGCTGTCCAAGCCCTTGGAATTCCCAGTGTTAACGCCAACGCCTCTCAAACACATACCTGTCCTACCGGGTCCTATGGGGTTCCAAGCCGACGGTCCAAGCCCTTGGAATAATCCTTATTTTGTAGGGTTAGTACAGGTCCCATGTGGAAAGTATTCCTTGGCGTTGACTTGTAGAAAGCTCGTGGGGTGCCTAAATAAATTAATGAAAAAGTGATCATTGTGGGAGGATCTAGAGCGTTCTAGGTCCTCCCACAAGGATCTCGGGATAGTAGCCATCTATGAAATGTTCGTCAAAGCGCGCGTACCGGACCGAAAAATAAAAGGAGCACTGGGGCAGATCGGGTGAAGGATTTAAAGTGGACTCATAGAGACCCTTCAATATCTCGTTAAGCAGGGCCCACTCCGTTTGCATTAAACCAAGCCCCGAAATCGGGCTCTCCGTAGTATTTCTGTGAACTTCGGGGGAGTAAGCTCTCTGAAGGGAGGAAGAGGTGGATGCATTATATAAAGCCGTGAAAACATATTCGTTTTTAATTCGTCACTCTGAAATACGATACGAACGGCAGCGCAATATCTATCCGTAACGTAAACCTCGGAAGATACCTTGAAACGTCACTCTGAAATACGATACGCAATTCATGGGGGCTACATCCTAAGAACTGTAGGGCTAAATGCCTAAGGTGAGGGTTTAAAGTGGACTCAGTTCCCCCCAATATCCTAAAAACACCTTGAGGGACGCCTCATCGGTGTAAGAAGACTGGTACCAGCTCAACAACAAAGACATCAAAGACATATATAAAGGTATGCAACCTATATTGTGAGGTCACAACTCTTTTAACCCTTAAGCCGGTGGTTAGAATTCGAGGGTTTCTATATGTGTTTTGATAATGGATTTTTGCGATGTATGCTTAGTCACTAAATGCCCGTTTGCTTTACCAATTATTGCATACCTATATTACCAACTATTTGCGACACTACATGTCGATATATGTCGAATATATCCACTCTTATATGCGCACATGGTTAGAATGTTTTCGATTTTACAGGCACGATTCAATTTCATCGTCATTGTTGACGACATCTGCTCGACATATTTTTGCACACTTTTGGAATTAACCCCTTAGCTGCCAGCTGATGGACATGTCCATCAAACACTCAAAACTGATTTTCTCGGCGACAAATAACTCAAATTCACTTTTGAAGACAGTTTTGAAAAGTTCTTATCGAGCCGCGTGCAGCCATGCACTTGGGAGCAACCATGTTGCGACGATGCTCTAAATATTTCCCCAGACGCACTCTATTTTAGCTTGACCATAATGAGTCACATTTAGGGCACATGTATCATAGTGTTACAAACCCCTAATAATATAAGTAGCCCTAACCGCATGTTGAGCACTTGGTAAGATTATACCTGGAGGTATAGGGTCAATATTAGGGCTTACATTGTTAACGATGTGCACATCCATCAACATTTTTCAGTTGACAATCACGTCATCGGTATCAAGTGTCATGTATTTCTAACGTTTGCATGTGATTCGCCTTGAGAAGACCTTTCCGACACTATTTTCAAAAGTTGAGGCAGGACCCTTATGCCAAAGTTATTGCAAATAAACCAAAATTTTCAAAACCCCGAAATTCCTCCGGCAACTAAGGGGTTAAATCATCGACCTTGATGATACGTTCCAAGGATGATTCACTTGCACCGATGTGCGTTCATCTGCCTATCGTTTTCTGTGGATTTATGCCAAAAAAAACACTAAAAATACATGTATTTCACAATGTTTTCCATACTTAAGGAATGTTTTCCATACTTACGGGACACGTGTGGTGATTTTTGCGATACTATGGGTCATATTCCATGATGATAGCCACCAATTACTTATATAATGATCGGGACATGGCCCATGATGCAACGCGTGCTTGTAGATGAGCCGTAGGTAAGTATAACGTTGCAGTTTAGGCGCGTTTTGTATGTTTTGCAAGATAAAATTACGCAAAAAACGTACAAATGTGCAACTGATTCGCGACAAATATGCGGGTACGTGCGATATATATTATGCATACGTGCCCCGCACAAGTACGCTACGCTTACATATGCACACAACGGTGTACGTGCAAATACCCAGTGCACAAATCATGCAAGGTATGCAACCGCAATTGCCCAAGCAGCATATACTTTGCCATCGCTTCTGGGTCAGATCTGACCCAGATACCGGCTTAAGGGTTAAGAGGGGAGATCTGTCAGGGATATGACCGATGACATATGTGTCATACATGTCATACCATGTCATACCATGTCATACCATGTCATGTCATATGTTATAATGACATACAGTCGTCGAGTATCGTCAGTACGGTCGACTATGGCATGTACAGTCATAATATCTGTCTTCCACTCACCATGAGTGACGTCTGTCATCGAGAGGCTGATTACAGCATCTCGATGATGAAGCAAGACAGTTCTTGAAGAACAAACTGTTCTGAAGGGACGCGTCTTCGCTTCAAGCATGAATTGAACACCATGCGGGTATCATATGGCTAATTCGATCAGCCGATACTGTTAGTTCACCCAATGTTCTCGGGTTCACAACCCGATGGCGGTAACGCCTATGAGGCGTGAGGACATTGAGGTATATGAGAGAGCATTGAGCTCGAGCAGAGGATTCTGGATACCAGACTGCACTCATACCCACCAATACTTGTTGCGAGTTGCTACTGTTCAATAGCAGCCGCATAGTCTGAAAGGTTGAATATACAACCTTGACACAAGTGCAGGTTGTGCATTAGATTTAATGGTTTTTATGGTACAAAATTGAGGTCAAATGCACTTTTTCGAAATCGTCTAGGACATCACTATTTGGGTTTTCAATATATAACACTGGACTTGCAAAATCTAGCATGTTACACATGTGAATCGCAAGATGTCACAGTAAATCATAGGCATGTATAATAACATTGTCCAGCCGCTATCGTGTTCAGGCTGTATATGTGCATGCCAAGCCGTTATCGTGATCAGACTGGTTATTATAACATTACTGTATGCCATGTGATATGTGATATGTGATATGTGATATGTGATATGTGATATGTGATATGTGATATGTGATATGTGATATGTGATATGTGATATGTGATTTTGCCACTCACTCACAATCACAGCATGTTGTTATATAACATGTTGTCACTCGCACACTATCACAGCATGCATGTATATAACGATGATGATGGTCGCACACACGAGCTCTGCATGTTGTTATATAATAATGCTGATGGTCGCGCACACGATCTCTGCACGGCACTGCATCGATGAGCCTCATTTTTGCATGCGTCAATGTGTACACTGCACGCGCCCATTTGGTGCGATTTACGAACATCGCGAGTCATTTTGCACATTGTATGTGTCGCGTGGTACGAATTGCGAACATCGCACGTCATTCTGCATACTGCATGCGTCGCGCGGTACGAATTGTGAACATCGCACGTCATTCTGCATACTGCATGCATCGCGCGGTACGAATTGCGAAGATCGCTGACGCAGTTGATGTGAATCATGATCATCGCTGACGCAGTTGATGCGATCATGTACACTGATGCTCATTTTTCATGTATACGCGCTTGATTCCCGCATATCGTACCATGACCTGCGAGTATTGACAGTATACATGTACGATATTGATGTACGAATCGTACATCGTGCGCACACCTCGTCGAGGTATATTCTCTGCTAGAATGCTGCTGAATGCGATTATGGTCGCGCCGATGATATTATGTGCAACTTTGCTGGTCGCTGACGATGTATGTCGCTGACGACGTGTTGGTGCAAAAGTTGTCCGCGTATATGCAGATGTGCTAATACTCTTCAATATGTGCGAACTCAGTCGCTCTGCATACAATACAATATATATATATGTGTGTGTGTGTGTGTGTGTGACTAGTCTGCTGCACACTATCTTGTTCTCGTTCTACGCTTGAGCGGAGAGTACCACTGCCACGGTTCTATACGAACAATATATGTGACGCTGCTGTTATTGAACGGTAACAGCGAAACGCAATAGTTTGGTGGGATATGAGTGCAGCAGTCTGTAGACCATAAGTGCTTGCTTGAGCCCAATGCTCCTCATATACTCTAGTGCTCTCACGCATCGCATGCGTTACCACCATCGCGTTGTGAACCCGAGAGCACTAGGTGAACTTCCCGCATCGGCTAGACGAATATAGCCATTGATGCTCGCATGTTGTTCAGTGCATGCTTGAAGCGAAGACGCGTCTTATCAGGACACTTCGGTTCTTCAAGACTTGTCTTGCTTCGCCATCTCGATGCCATATGCTTGGCCTCTCGATGACAGATGTCACTCACCTTAGGTGGATGACAAACATTCTGGCTGTACATGTCATAGTCGACCGTACTGATAATACTTGACGACTGTATCTCATTATGACACATGACATGACATGACAGGTATGACATGTATGACATGTATGCCATGTATGACACATATGTCATCGGTCATATCCCTGACATACATCTTGGAGAAGGGCGTTGGTCGTGATGGAGATTTCTTCGAGCGTTGGAGATGTCGCAAGAGGTTGACGTGAAGGGCATAAACGTCGTTGAGCTTGTGGGTTACGCTCTTCAGTCGGTGGTTGGGATCCCGGTGTGGTTGTAGGTGTGAACGACGACATGGTAGACCTTCCAGACCGTTGGAGTTGGGGAAGGTGACGATGTTGCGCTTGTCGTTCTCGTAGGGTTGTAGATGAAAATTTTTGTTAAGTTTTAGCAATTTTCAAAAAATTGGCCAGCGCTTCCGCCGTAATTGCTCGTAATGAACCTAAAATCTAAGGCGTCCCTCAAATTTTGGCAGAGCAATGTGATAATTAAGAACGCGTTTTCACATTGAAGTTTGATGAAAGGCCGAGAGGGCAATCGTAAAAGAATTCCCAATCATAAAAGGTAAAAGCAATGTAAAATGTACGCCGGGTTGACCTGCGCAGTGTTAGTTCAACCGCAAAAGGCAATTATCAAATGATTTTGCCGACTGCCAGTTGAAGACGCTTTTCGCGGCTAATTTGAAATCGGGCGTGAGATCATAAAAAGCAGTGGTGCGCGGTGGTATATCATAACCTAATAGATAGTTTGAAACACATACAGGGTATGCTATTCTGTATATCAGTGTTTTATAACTATCGTTGTAAGCAAAAATATGAGGCTGAAACGTGTGATATATGTCTGAAAAAGATATAACATATGAGAGTAAGAGAGTCTAAGTAGCTTATGCTACGTGCGTTGTGAAAGGCTGTACGAGTACGGCTACGGTAATGCTCGAGTACTCTAACACGTGGCTCGCGGTCTCTATCGTTGTGACTCGCGGTCTCGAGCCGAATAATGCAGTCATTTGTCACATGCATCGAGGAATGTCATACAGGGGGCAGTACTGGATATCTAGTCCCCCGTGAATAGCCACATTGATGCTCGCATGTTGTTCAGTGCATGCTTGAAGCGAAGACGCGTCTTGACAGAACACTTCAATTCTTGAAGACTTGTCTTGCTTCGCCATCTCGATGCCATATACGTGGCCTCTCGATGACAGATGCCACTCACCTTAGGTGGGTGATAGTCATACTGAATGTACATGTCATAGTCGACCGTACTGACAATACTTGACGATTGTGTGTCATTATAACATATGACATGCCATGACTTGACATGACAGGTATGACATGTATGCCATGTATGACGACACATATGTCATCGGTCATATCCTTGACAACCCCCTACTAAAAGTGAAAATAATTAAATATTTTAACAAAATGGTCAGTGTTAAAAAAAAACAAAGTCCATTAATTAAATAATTGGTAGGCAGGCTCTGCGCTAAAAGAACAAAGAAAAACTTTTAAATATTTAATTGTTTTTGGCCTATCAACAAACATTTCCCCCCAAGTTTATTGTACTCACTTATAAGAAAGTAGATATATAGCAATATATATATACTGTCAGAAGAATGTCAAAAGCACAGTGAGATAGGGTTCTCGGTTGTCTAAAGTCAGATTAAACTGGGAGATAATCGGGTTTAAGCTGGCGGACAGACCGTGACACACGAGCGGAGCAAACTCACGGGGAAGCTGAAATCTCCCCCCACTGTATGGGGGTCCAGCTTCTCCTAGTATCACCCCTTGCTGCGTGTGTCACTGTTCGTGTGTCACCGTATGACACTCACCTGCTAGAAAGCTCACTCCCGTAATCCTTCTATCAGCTTTGTTATCACCGGTTTCACCATCACTGCCTTCTGAGTTCCTGTTGCAGTGAAATAGTTATATATATATTCACACAAATATATACCTATTTTCACCTGTTCTATCAGGTTATGGGTCCCACTTCACGTGAGTGGTGATTCCGGTTGGTTCGGCTCGCTTCGGTTCGTCCGATTCTACAAACCGTCAACACCGTTTTTTTTACCGTCAACATCGCAGCATAATTCAACTGCGAACCGTATCAGCGGCAATTTTTCCGTCTCCGTTCCCTTTGCCGCTTCCGTTAACCGTGGTTTACCCTACCGACTGTGACTGGGAATCCGCGCGCCGTTCTTATCCGTCAGCGGTGTGAAGACATCTCCGTTACCGTCTTTGCCCGTTCGAGTACTCCGCCTACCGTTTGTGAATGGTGGTTTACTTTGCCGTTCAAATCCGTTCTTATCCGTTCCAACTTTTGCCGTACTTCTAGCATCCTACTTCGTTCCAGGCATGTCTCCCCAACGTCCTTCAACACTCTGGCCAGCAGCGCCTCTGCTGCCGGGTAACTGGTTTACCGTATGACTTTTTTGACCTCACTGCCGTGTTCCTCGTCAAAATCTACCCCAATTTGACTTTTTCATCGTTCGATTTGGTTATTTTTGGCGAAAGTTACGTTTTCGTTTGGGAACCCTAAGTGTTGGGCTCCAGATTTTCCAGCTTACAGCGGCCATGGCTTCGTGTCGTCAGCGTTCGCGCGTTTCTGCAGTTGCCTCCGCGCTGCGGGTGATTCGACTACGAGAACTTACCCCTGGCTACGATCTGGTGGTGTCTGGTGGTGCTTATGCACCAGACACCAAAATCGAGTCCATCAACCACATCGTCGACATGAGCTTTGGCCACTACGAGCTCACCCCGCGGCATCCTCCACTCTTTCCTCCACCCTGCGTGCCCCTTGGCCACTGCCTGGTGGTGTTTAGTGGTGTTGCAGCCCTCATCCCGCCGCTTTTCCTCTCTGCTTTCGCACTTATGTGCGGCAGAGTGGAGCCTCACCGCATTTTCCACCTTCCACCTCCCTATCCCCTCTCCAGCGACGCATTCGCTCTGGTGGTGCCAGGCCGCTTTTGGCTTTGGCACCGCGTGGGCATTGGCTGATTCATCGTTTTCGTGGCGCTCGAGGACTTCTGCAGTCGAGAACTCCGCCGCCGCCATTCCGCAATCACGTCGCGGCTTGTAGATGCTTGCCTTGATGTACAACGACCGTAGAGCGGGACTAGCCCGCCTAGCCTGTTTATATGTCTCTTAGATGCCTAGGCAGCGCCCATGCACGGATGTGCTTCTAGCTGGGTTGAGAAAGGCCCCCTCGGCCTGGACACTAAATTGACATTGGGTTAGGGCTTAGGGTTTTCCTTGCTCTCGCATGGCCACTCACACCTTCGGGGTGAGGTGGTGTCACGGGGAAGCTGAAATCTCCCCCCACTGTATGGGGGTCCAGCTTCTCCTAGTATCACCCCTTGCTGCGTGTGTCACTGGTCGTGTGTCACCGTATGACACTCACCTGCTAGAAAGCTCACTCCCGTAATCCTTCTATTAGCTTTGTTATCACCGGTTTCACCATCACTGCCTTCTGAGTTCCTGTTGCAGTGAAATAGTTATATATATATTCACACAAATATATACCTATTTTCACCTGTTCTGTCACAAACAGCGGGCACTGCAAGTGACATCCGAGCAGGCGAGGGGTGACGCAGGGCACCACAGACCTCCCCCCTTATGGGGGGTGAAAGTCAGTGTTCCCATGACACCACCTCACCCCGAAGGTGGGAGGTGCACTGCAGGGCCAGCCGGTACTCCCGGGCAGGCGGCTAGGATAAATGTAATGTTTCCCTAGTTACTAGCTAACTCGTGATGTGCAATTGAGGGTCTCAATCTAGGGTTTGGGGCTGAGTGCCAATCACCACTCCAGCCCCTGGAACGTGCGGCACCCAAACGGGCGAAGAGCGGAGAGCCGGCCAGTCAGCGTCCTCGTCCTGGAAGGCCAGGGGCAGGCTGCTAAAATTAATGAACAAGCAGGCTCCAATTTGTTGGCGGCGGCGTCCTCGATGTGTAAGGGCAAACGCTGCCAAAACAAGAAGCGGTCATCCCACTCCCAAGCGAGGCCAAAGCTGAAAGCAGCCTAGCACCACCGAATAAAATGAGTCGGTGCAAGGAGGGTGCGACGGATGGAGGCAGAAAATGCAGGGAGTGCACACAAGGAACGTGAAACATCGTGCAAGGGTGTCGATTGAGCGGCTGAGGTGGGTGGCGGTGGTGGCGAGAACACCACCAGACACCACCACACGTCGGCCGTGGGAAGCGATGAAAGAAAGCGAGGAATGTAAAGAGACGAGGTCGTTACAGTCAAGGCACTCGTTCCCGTCGATGTCGAAATTGTCGGAGTCGTGCTTGGTGCCTGGTGCACAAGCACCACCAGGCGACCACCAGGTCGTGACCAGTGGTAAATTGTCGTTGTCGAAGCAGGTGAAGGGTTGACCTCAGCGCGCACATGCGCGCATGTTGGCGCCAAGAAGCCATTTAGCCGCGGCTGTAAAATCCGTAAGGTCAAAGTTTGGGTTTGCGTCGAAAAACGTAAAATCTTGTAAAATTAACCAAATCAGACGATGAAAAGGTCAAATTGTACTAGAATTTCGCGGGGAAAACGTCGGTGAAGTCAAAATAGGCGTCAGGTAAGCCAATTCTGCTGCAGTTCAGGTGCTGTCGTCCAGAGGTTGAAGAACTCAAAGGAATTGTCGGTTTAAAGTAGTGTCGGTCCAGCTGAAATTTGACGCACGGAAAGTGCGTTAAGTGCCGGTAAATGTCGGATTGTCGGTAAAAAAATGTCGGAAGTGACCGATGTGAAAACAAGCCGGTCGTTGTCGGAAGTGTCGGTTAGTAAATGTCGGAAGTGTCGGTGAGTATAGAGTCGCAGGGCGCGAAGCGGACGGAAGACCGAAGAAAACACCACCACTGAACGTGGGTGGGCTATAACCTTATAAGAAAGTAGATATATAGCAATATGTATACTGTCAGAAGAATGTCAAAAGCACAGTGAGATAGGGTTCTCGGTTGTCTAAAGTCAGATTAAACTGGGAGATAATCGGGTTTAAGCTGGCGGACAGACCGTGACACACGAGCGGAGCAAACAGCGGGCACCAAGGCATGGTATCGAAACTTTTCGACCGTATCGATAGTTTTCGATAAGTTTCGAATGAGTATCGATCGATATGAATAAGTACTGTGTGAATATCAATCGATATGAATAAGTACTGTGTGCATATCAATCGATATGAATAAGCGCGATGCCAACATCAATCGATATGAATAAGTTCAATGTTGATATCAATCAATATGAATAAGTGCACATTTTTTTCCATATATTGATATATCAATATGACCTGAGTGCACACAACATTGCAAGCAAATACACAAGGCAGTGAAAAAATAATAATGAATTAGACCATACAATGCTATCTAGAACTCTACAGTGTGTTAAGGCATGCTATCATGGAATGCTCAATTGTGCCTTCTGTAAGGCCTTTCCTTAAGTCAGAATGTATGGCCCCCACCTTAGAGAAGGCGCGCTCCACACCTGCCTGCTGGATGGAACTTGATGTGACGGTGCGGTTGCGGCTCATATATTATGGCCCCCCTATGACGCTAGGAGGTACGTATACCAGGATCTGAATATGGGTGTTCGACCAACATGAATCCAATATTTGGGTAATCTAAGATCGATTAATCGATACTCATATCGATTAATCGATATGGCCAATCGCGGTACTTTAATTTCGTATGATCGATCGATATGAATAAGTGACCTGGAGGTATCAATCGATATGAATAAGTCCCCAAGGGGTATTCGATCAATATGAATAAGTAGTCCAAGGGTATCGATCAATATTCAATATTTCGATATGTACCAAATTCATATCAATAAATAAAAATTAATCGAAATATCGATAGTATCGAAACTATTGAATATCGATACCATGCCTTGGCGGGCACTGCAAGTGACATCCGAGCAGGCGAGGGGTGACACAGGGCACCACGGACCTCCCCCCTTATGGGGGGTGAAAGTCAGTGTTCCCATGACTCACCCGAATTCTGGAATCAAAATTAATAATGTAGACACGGTAACCGCCGTCTTGGGAATAGCATAATGTACGCACCTCCATATGCGTGCTCCGCAATATCACGCAGATGGTGCATATGCATCGAGTCAAATATGGACCGTGCCGGCCCTTTTTGCTTAGCGACGGGAAAGCAAAATGAAAACTGCGAGAGACTGAAACGTCAGTCTCAACGGGGAAAATAATTCTGATCGGCCGCTCGGAATCGCTGAAATCGTCACTGTCATTTTCGGCGATTCTGAGCCGTCAGCGTCATCGCGATTGCATGGCCATGGCCCATTGCGAATCTGAAGAATGTGACCAGGGTGTTTATTTCGCGACACCGTTTGCTGTACCTTCTGTGACACTCACACTGTGCTGTGACACAGTAGTGACTACTGTAGCCAGCGCGGCGCGGGTGCCCGAGGACGCGGACGAGATGAGATGCAGATGGTCCCGAAAGCGGTCAAAATCGCACGACCTCGTCGTGTCACGTCGAGACAGTCGAAATCCGGCAAATTTTGAGGCAGTTCCGAGCCTTTTGCAGGAAATCCGTACTGTATCCACGAGTATGACTACAGTATGAGACGTAGACGGCAGCGGCAAAGCCTGAATACGCGTGTGCATACGTATGAGACGGGGCAGGGGCGTCTGCCGTATCTGTTGAACCCAGGTCTCGACTCTCGACGTCGCGTCGAGTGTCAGTTGAGAGAGCTGAGTTGTCACTTCGACTTGTCAGCTTGCCACACAGGACTCCCGACTGAGCGTGAGGACACGGACACACGACAGGCGACGCGAGGGCATCGGCATGGGACGAGCACTTCGACTTGATTTCCCACTTCACTTGCGCGGTCAAGTTCGAAGTTGCGAGGTCTCGAATTTAACAGAACTCGTGAACAGAAAACGTCGTTTCAATATCTTCGTAACTTCAGCGTTCCATACAGTTGATACTTCCTGTCGAGAAGTCAAGGTTTCTCTAGAGCATTAAGCTCCCGCTGTTGTCATGAGCATCGTTTCACAGGTATGTAACGTTTCATTAGCGGTTACAGAATATGCGAGTAAAACAAATGAAAGGGTATCCCGTGCCTCCATTGTTAAAAAGAGCTGTACAAAATTGTGAAAACGGTCCGGACATGCACGAAAATCCATGACCTGATCCATTGCTCCCCACTGCTAGTCTGCTACAGTGATTGAATTCGTATTCCCGAAAAAAAAGCTTTTATTGTGCTGAGTGTCAACCGTACCGCACGAGCACTTAAACGCCCCTCACCTTTTGTTATGGGTCAAAGTGCAATGACGTGTCACTGTAAAGTTTTCTTGTTCGCCGAACACACTATTGACTGGTAGTTTTGTTGCTATCATTGGTAACTTGGCAACATGGCTCTTTCCCTGGGATAGTATAGTGCATAGCATTACGATTGCCTATGTGCAGGCGGGGCGTTTAGGACGCACTCCGTGAGTTGGGTCTGAGAGGCACTTTGTAGTTGAAACCATACTCTCCTTTCAACCATCTTCTCACTTGGTAAACTTGTGTTTGAGACTGTGCCGCTTTCACTTTCTAGTTGCTGCCGTTTGCTGTTGCGCACGCGGATCGTGGATACAGTTTGGGTGATGATTTTTTGAGTTTAGAACATGCTTCACGCTTTCAATTAGGACAAAGTAGCTTTCTACTGTACGTAATCAGCGTTGTGAAGGGATCAGCACTGTCCCGCATCGCTTGTGGTGAAGGTTTAGATGCACATCCCGCAGAGTGGCTTACGGAGAAGGCTCTCCGAAAAAAAAAACTGATAACTGCTCTCGTCCGTGTTCCGAACAGCTGCTCCGATGTGCACAAATTCTGACCTGTTGCGCATACTAAACTGTACGCAGGAAGCTATTTGAATAAATACTTTTGAAACTAGACCGCCGCGCTTGAGTCGCGAGGTGAGCGCTGGACCCTGCACCTGCGTCGCTGCACGCATGCCAGAACAGCAGAGCCCTGCCGCTGGGCTGGGCTGTGGAGCCTCCGTCAATGTCCCAGCAAACCGCCTGGGAAAACTGATAGGCTTGAGAGGATGCAACATTAATTCTCTCCGAAGTAGCACCGGGGCGACGATTGAGATAGAAAAAACCGCGACCGGCGCGGGACTCGTGTCCATTTCTGGCCCCGATCCCGTGGTGCAAGCGGCGAAGACGGCTATCCAAAGACTGCTCGTTGAGGGCGGCGAAGATTTTGAAAACGGAGGTGCTCCGCATGTGGACGAGGAGGAACAAGTGGTGACCATTAACATTCCTCGCAAGGACGTTGGCAAGGTGATTGGTGCAGGCGGTTCCACAATACAAAGGCTACGCTCACTGAATGGTCGATCCACTTCACCCTCGCCACTGAAAGCATTTTTCCTTTGATAGCCGCGCCTTCCTCTTGTCTCAGCTCAGCCGTTTTGCCGAGGCTGGTCGCGCAGCCGTTTTTGTATGCCTCTCCCTATGTGCTTTCCCGGTCGGATAATCTGATGACATCCGTCCGCTGCAGGAGTTAAGATCACCCTTTTCAAGGATGACCTCGGAGAGGGCCATCTCACAATAATGGGTTCTAACAAAAACGTGGAGGCTGTGAAAGCTGCGGTGCAAGAGATCCTGAACGTTCCTGATACGCCTGAATCTAAGAGCGCTCAGTTTACGTCCCCACTGGTCACAATAGTAGGTGTCACTCCGGCCGTAGGGGTGGCGGATATCGGTACGATCTCACCCAAGCCTCTGTCGTGAGCACTGTCTTTCTTTTGTGCGGAGATTGAGAACTGGTTGTAGCCTCGGCGGACGCTTCACGCCTGACTCTCCGCAGTAACCTGTGCGCTTTTGACATGCAGGTGCGACTCCGGGGTTGAAGGGTGCGGGGAATCAAGCCGAGGCAGGACAGGTAACCCCCAACAAGATATCTGGAGGAGCCGAGCTTTCAGTTATTTCTGCCTGGCTTTGTGCGAAGGAAGCTACGTACACGAAGCTATTCGGACGGTGAACTCTGGTGACGCTGGGCTCCGATCGGGCGCTGTGCTGCACAGACACCAGCGGAAGCGAGTGCCCCGAAGGCAGACCAAGCCACTATCGAGCGCCTGCAGCAACAGCTCGCTGATGCGCTGTGAGTGCCTTCCCGCCTCGTTTTTGTTTCACCTTTTTTGCCGGAAGGCTCGGCTTCACGGTGCCTTAAGGGTTATCTGCAAGGCGAAGAGGCGAATTCGGCTCGTAGTGGTGAATTTCGCTCGTAGTGGTGAATTTCGCTCGTAGATGCGAACTAGACTCGGAAGACGCGAACACGGCTCGTAGGCGGGAACTTAGCTCCCTACTGCAAAAGTTGCTTCCTCATCTACTTCAGTTCTGGGAAAATGTGCCTACCCGGCAGCCAGGCTTGACTGTTCGGACTTGAGTTCCACTCAGAGTTAGTGGGTGAAAGTGTGCCTTGACTGCAGCTCAGAGTTAGTGGGTGAAAGTGTGCCTTGACTGCAGCTCAGAGTTAGTGAAAGTGTGCCTGACTGCAGCTCAGAGTTAGTGGGGGAAAGTGTGCCTTGGCTGCAGCTCAGAGTTAGTGGTGAAAGTGAGCCTGACTGCAGCTCAGAGTTAGTGGGTGAAAGTGTGCCTTGACTGCAGCTCAGAGTTAGTGGGGGAAAGTGTGCCTTGGCTGCAGCTCAGAGTTAGTGGGTGAAAGTGTGCCTTGACTGCAGCTCAGAGTTAGTGGGTGAGTGTGCCTTGACTGCAGCTCAGAGTTAGTGGGGAAAGTGTGCCTTGACTGCAGCTCAGAGTTAGTGGGTGAAAGTGTGCCTTGACTGCAGCTCAGAGTTAGTGGGTGAAAGTGCCTTGACTGCTGCTCAGAGTTAGTGGGTGAAAGTGTGCCTTGACTGCAGCTCAGAGTTAGTGGGTGAAAGTGTGCCTTGACTGCAGCTTAGACTGCACCGGTGAGCGTGTGACTGGAGTGTTCCTCGGCGTTGAGTGCACTGTATGAAGTCAACTCAGAGCCCGAGGGCAGCTTTGTGATAGTGTTCCTGAGAGTCTGTTGGTGGGTGCATGGTATGAAAAGGACACAGCGTGCGTGAGGGGGCGTGACTGGAGTGTTCCTGAGAGCTGTCGGTGGGTGCATGGTATGAAAAGGACACAGCGTACGTGAGGGGGCGTGACTGGAGTGTTCCTGAGAGTCTGTCGGTGGGTGCATAATACACGAATGCAACTCAGAGCACGTGGGTAGACATGATATGATTGCCTCCCCAGTTTTTGAGGAAACTGGGGTGGACGTGACTTGACTTGTTTAGTTTAGAAGTGGTAGGGATATCGTTTGCATGACTGCGTGATCTGAGTGACCTGTGCCTGGTGGTGGCACTCACCTGAACCTTTTTGTGACAGCAAGAAAGCGGACGAGTACAAGGCGCTGCTAGAAAAAGAGCAGGCTGCCAGAAGTCGAGCAGAGGAAGAGCTGAGGGAGCTGAAAGAGGTCTGCTCACAAGCTGCTTGCATCTGTACTGGAGTTGACGTGGGCTGAGTCTCCTACACAGCATAGCAGGCAGTGTTATTCGATGTTCTTCGTCAACACCAGACCAGTTTGCCAAGTAAAGCTGCTTTGACATAGCACGTGTTACAGACTTGCGTAGCTATGTCTCAAGGCTTGACCCGCCTCGATGCTCCTCAAGCTTGCGAAATTTGGATCAAGCGTGAATGGTGTTTTGTCCTTGTAGCGCATTCGTTGCCCCTGGCGCCCTTGAGTAAAGTGCAAATATTTGTATACAACTCCAGATGTATGCACACTTCTCTCTGGATGTCTCAAGGTCTAAAATAGGCTTCTGTTCATAATTTAATCCTTGTTTAGGTTGTATGGTGTACACACTGGTCTCTCCTACCTCTCGGTGAATCTGCACATCTTCCCTTCACCAGTTAAGTTCACTGCTTCTAATCAGCTTCAAATCTTGTTTCGGGATATGTGTACCCAGGGGGGAAATGACGAAAAATAGAAGAAGTGGAGGACAAGATGTCGGCAGGGACTTTTTTGGAGAACACTCAGAGCTCCTCTTGCAATAACAGGAGACACCGCCTGTTCGGTACATTTTTTTTTGAATTTGTAAATGCTCTGTGGCTTGGCTGTCGTGTTGTGTCCCTTGGCTCCAACAGTCCATTATCGAAATGGACGTGCTTCAATTTATGCATACATTCTTGGATGGGCTCACACATTCCACCTACCTGCAAATAGACACACAAACGCTATGGGAAATATTTATGTGGTCTTATGCTATGTTCATTGCCATGCGTGCTGTTCTAGAAATCATGATAATAAGCGCTGCATTCCGGAGTGCTATCCTGTATGATGATATTTGGAAATGGGAACAGAGTGGTGGAACCAATCAACCAAGTATGCATGCCCAATTCCAGGACTGGTCATACTGTGATGGGTGTCCTCACTTTCGGGATGATTAGTAAAAATATGGTTCGGAACTGAAAACATCATGTGAATGGTGAATCGAGGTTGATATTTTATAAAGCTTTTAATTTGCATGAAATAATCATCGTTTATAAGCTAATGTAAGAGTCGAGCATTGATATTTTCACACAAGTCTGATTTCACATGTATTACCACCAAGCCTCCTGCCACTAGATGTTCTTCACGCTTTACTTGCTGCACAAACTACTGACAATATATGCTTTTTGCACACTGATATGTGAATTGATGTATACTGCCGTTTTGTACATTTTAGGCTTAACTTTTCGGTTGATTCATTATGCACTCGCAGTAATTATTTCTCATCATGGGGTTTTCGGGTTTACTGTAATCTTACTAAGCACTCTACATCATACAGTAGCACCTCGTTGTCAACAACTCATCATTCTGCTGCAGTCCAGCGTATCGGGTAGTTCTACCAAGTATTCTGCGTTACTGCCATCATTCTACACTCCGAATTTTATCATTACGTTTTGTAGGAGGCTACCTCTCCAGCTTCTTCACTTCTTACACTTTCGGACTTATTCTATACTAACTCTCAAACGACCGCACGAGGTATGATTTCGATACTACGGCGGTCAACTATTCGGAATATGCTTTCAATATTCGTATGCTTACAATGTATGCTTTCAATACAATATACCGGTTTCGGCTGTTACGGTTTCGTACACTTATTATGTTACTTTTCATTCAGTTCAGGCATCTTCCCCGAAGCTGGCTGCCATAGAGTTCTTAAGCATCATGAAACTCAACTCGGAACTCAACTGTACTAAGTACCCCGTACAGCGATCTAGGCACCTCACATCATCATCATTCAGATTGGTCCTACTGTACTCCGTACTGAGTACTTTTATAGTTGTAGTTACTTTTTTGTACTTAGCCGTTTTCTTAGCCCTTTTACTTGCGTCTCGGGCTCTTGTGCTCGCCTCCTAGCACAACTCACCCCCCCCCCCTAGGGAAGGTCACGTCCACGCTGACCACGTCGGACCTCCAAAGTTTTTATACAGATCTTCTATTGTTGCTCAAGATGATTATACAGGTCTCAGCCGCCTGTTGTCTGGGATGACATTACACCTCCCATGACACACCGCAGTAAGGAGTTCAGCCTCTTTAAGCACAAGGGTCGGCCTCTCACCGGTCTGCCATCTGCACTACCAGGCTCCCCCAAGGCTCGAGAACTCACATCCATTACCACGCTCAAGGTTTTAAACCTTCCAACACGGTACACTACAGGGTCGATGGATTGCACAGGATCTCTCCTGCTGCCAGGCGTTTGCACATACCATGACACAAGGTTGTTGCCAACCTATTACAGGATACAAGCACGACATGCGATGACAATAGGTTTGCCAATTACCCGGCAGTTCTCGGGATGCCGGCCCGGAGGAAAGGTTTTAAACCCCTACCGCCTCCTCGGGATGCGCAGAGCTTTTATCCAGATCTCCAACTGCCGCCCGGTCATGCCAGGTCTAGAGCCAATGCTCTCATAAAAAAGAATATACAGATTTCCACCTGTCGCCTGGCAGTGCCGAGGCTAGAGCCACTGCTCTGTTGGATGGATTATCCAGGTTCTCACCTGTCGCCTGGCTATGCCGAGGCTAGAGCCACTGCTCTGGTGGATGGATTATACAGGTTCTCACCTGTCGCCTGGCGCGCTCGCGGTGGCTGCCATCTGCCACTCGCGGCGCGCTCTCTCCCCCCCAAAAGAAAAGCGGTCCGCTCCCGGACGCTTCACTCTCGGTGGCCCTAAGGGGAGGGCGCGGGTGAGCACCTCGGTGTGCCCACCTCGTGGCGACACGCATGCAAGGGCGGACCTCCTTGCACGCGCTTGACGATGCGTCCCGTCGAGACGGGTGCACTCGCCCGGAGCTTGGGGCTCGCCGGCCTCATCAGCACCCCGAGTGTGGGTGCCGCGCTCCGCGCTCGGCGGCGGGGCATGCGTGCGCGGTGTGCCGCTCCCAGGCACGCGCATCAACCTCTGCAAGGAGGCCCGATGCGCCTGGACGCGGTGCACACGCTGCGCGCTACTCCCAGGCACCATGCGTCTGGTGTGCCTGGCGGAGCAGCGGCGCGTCACGCAGCCCGAGACAGCACAGCGAGAGCTGCTGCCTCATGGCGGTGCGCCTGGCGCGCTCGCGGTGGCCGCCATCTGCCACTCGCGGCGCGCTCTCTCCCCCCCAAAAGAAAAAGCGGTCCGCTCCCGGACGCGTCACTCTCGGTGGCCCTAAGGGGAGGGCGCGGGTGAGCACCTCGGTGTGCTCACCTCGTGGCGACACGCATGCAAGGGTGGGCCTCCTTGCACGCGCGTGACGATGCGTCCTGTCGAGACGGGTGCACTCGCCCGGAGCTTGGGGCTCGCCGGCCTCATCAGCACCCCGAGTGTGGGTGCCGCGCTCCGCGCTCGGCGGCGGGGCATGCGTGCGCGGTGTGCTGCTCCCAGGCACGCGCATCAACCTCTGCAAGGAGGCCCGATGCGCCTGGACGCGGTGCACACGCTGTGCGCTACTCCCAGGCACCATGCGTCTGGTGTGCCTGGCGGGGCAGCGGCGCGTCACGCAGCCCGAGACAGCACAGCGAGAGCTGCTGCCTCATGGCGGTACGCCTGGCGCGTTCGCGGTGGCTGCCATCTGCCACTCGCGGCGCGCTCTCTCCCCCCCAAAAGAAAAGCGGTCCGCTCCCGGACGCTTCACTCTCGGTGGCCCTAAGGGGAGGGCGCGGGTGAGCACCTCGGTGACTGTGCTCACCTCGTGGCGACACGCATGCAAGGGTGGTCCTCCTTGCACGCGCGTGACGATGCGTCCCGTCGAGACGGGTGCACTCGCCCGGAGCTTGGGGCTCGCCGGCATCATCAGCACCCCGAGTGTGGGTACCGCGCTCCGCGCTCGGCGGCGGGGCATGCGTGCGCGGTGTGCCGCTCCCATGCACGCTGAACAAGGCTACAATTAGGCAATTGCAATATCTTTATGGCAGGAAGGATTGACCGGTATTTTGACAGGGTGATCAACAGCTCTTCCAAATAATTACTTTTAGCTAGAACAGCCTCCACTGGGCTAAAATTCGTGTCTTATTGGCTACTGCCCGGTGGTATGGTACTGTCACAAGTACCAAAATGTATGCTTTATTATGGGCACTAGATGGGGTGTATGAGTCCCACGAAGGTTTTGAAAAATCATTTAGGACCCTTTTGAATTGTTATTGATGCTGAAATGTACTCTCGTGAACTTTAGGTATGTGTATGTGCGGTGTGCTTTTGGGGGGAGTAACGCCATAAAATTAATTAAATTTTCTGGTACTGTCACAAGTACCAAGCGCGCGGTGACTTAAAAGGGCACGCTATGTGGCCACGAGGTGGTATGCATGATGTCAAATTTCATTATTGGGATGTATGCTAAGTGGTCGTCATGCGTTGTGCCATTTGAACGTCTTTAACGCCAGTATTGGGATTCGATAACACCCAAGGGTGTGATAAAATGGCCTCTCAGCATTTTTTTGTAGTAATATCGGGAGCGGTTTCGTACTTAAGTTCCATGTGTAGAGTCCAAGTACGGCAACTTCTCATGCATGTAAAGGTCTTGAAAAATCGATATATGGGTTTACTTTTGATGTCATAAACGCCGGTGAGGCGATCCGACGTTATAATATACTTATTTCGTAGCTTTAGTGCCACGACTAGGCTCCAAAATCGACGATAGCCCTCATACTTAAGGAATCTTGAGTTGGACCATTTGGTGGAGATGGGATGTTTAGCATGTCGCAGTTTCAGCGACGGGCAGTATGCCAACTGCCCCATGCTCACATCCATCATTGGCCATGCTATACAGCTTCAATTTGAGCCATCGCTGGGTTGAATAGAATCCCAAGTCTGTTCAAAAAGAAATCCGAAAGTAGCGCCATGATTTCGAAGACAAGTGGGACACCATTGTGTAACACAAAACTCCACCTTGTTGGCAATATGCATCCACTGGGAGGGCTACACGTAACCTATGGACCAATGGGGCATAATACAACTCAGTTTGGGTCGTTAAGGTAATGGTATATCATGGATATCACCATCAGGATGGAGGAGGACATCAAAAAAATTCTAGCGTTTTGGTACTTGTGATAGTACCAGATTCGATTCTGGTACTATGACTAGTACCACTGGGCAGTAGCCATTATACTTTCAAGGCGCGCCTTTCAGATCTCTGATCGATCTGTCCTATGTCGGCTGGCATATCATCATCTGCCACCTATACAAATCCTAATCAGAGAATCTGCACATTTGGACAATCCTAATCAAGACAGTTGATTTCATTGTCCCTTGTTGTCCTTTGCCTTCTTCCTAGTACGAGGAGCCACGTCCTGCACTTCTTCATCATCACTGTCACTACCTCGGGTGCATTCCAAATAAGCTATGTGCTCAGCTGTCCAACGTGCAGGATATTTCCTGGGTTGCCTCTTCGTCACTTCGGCCACCCCGGCATTATTTCCACTCATCGAAGTCAATCCAGTATCTGGCCCCGATGGGTCCTTCGGCTGTACTCGAACGGTCTCCACCACAGGGGCTGGAGCATCATCAGATATGGCATCAGACTTCGGCTCGGGGATAGGCTGATCCTCTGGCTGAACGGGTGAGGTCGGGGATGTGCCCTTTGGCACCCAGATAAGTTCACCCTTATCATCCATGATCAGCTGCAGTCCCAGTCTTTTCAACCTTCGAGCTTCAGCCTGTTCCTCAGCATCGTCAGCCACCAAGTCATCGAACTCACTGACGTCATCCTCGGTGTCAGTGTCATATTCACCAGGCGTGTCATACTCCCACTTCGGACTGGCAGTATCCATGGCATGCTTACTGTCCGTGGCACCCGCGTCATCATCGTCATCCGAATCTGGCAGCTTCTCCTTACTCCAGGTCACAGCACCTGCACCCGAATCGTCACTGTTCGTAGGCGTCGCAACCTTACGCCCAGTGTATGGAATTCCGCGATACTTATACTCGTCAGTCACACTCGCCTGCTTCCAGAACGCATTACTGAGCGGTAATGAAAACGGCGCTACAGGCTCCTTCGCTCGAGTGGCGTCTTCCAGAAACCAGCCACCGCCCCTCTTACGCTCCCAGCGGCGTAGCGCTCCAGAAGGATGGACGATAATATGCTGCCAGCTATAATCGAGCCCAGGCTTTCGCTCCCCAAAGTACGCAGTCAATGGCTCGGGGGTCCCCTTTCGTGCCCATTTCCATTGCGCGACCCCATTGGATAGAAATACAATATACCAATCGAACGGCTTAAAATGGCCAGTGTCCCCTGGCACAACTCCTCCCCTCTTAGCTTGTTAGTACAATGAGGTGATAAATCAACGTCAGTTGTACAGCAGCTAAGATCCAGACACAGGTCAGTCATGCGTATGTATGCGTGATATGCTTTTCTGATCGAACAGGTGCTCGAAGAGTTGATGAAGCAATCCAGAGGGCAGATAGAGGGTATACAGCAGCGGAGACTCCCACTCCTTGTCGCCCAGGGTGAGGCCCCAGTTGACCAGTTTCCGGATGTGATCCCAGAGTCTGTTGGTGAAGGCAAGGAGTATCCATCGTACAGTACCGCAGGTCCACCGGAGGAGGCGACTGCGTCCAGATGCAAGTAGGCTTCAGTGTCGCAATCGGTTTCGGTTGAAACCGAAATACCGACGACGGTTTTAATCCTGCTCGACGATCCGTCATCAACTGTCCCCGACAGGACCCTGGGTGCTTTCGATCAGGACGGCACCGATCCCGACGGGGGGTTGAGAAATTTTGATCCGTCTCATCCCGATCCCGATGAGATTTTCCCGAAATTGAACCGCATTGTCCCGATCCCGATGGTGTGTTAGCCATCAATGAACCGTGCTCGCATTCTCGATACTGTATGGCGAAGAGGACGCCGATGAGAATTGTGAGAGCCATAAATGTAGAGAAAATAGTAGGAATTATATAATTCGGAGCCGTTGGAAAACGAAAAGTTAAAACCTAAAATTAAAAAGGAAAATTAACTCACGACCGAAATCTGCACCTGTTACTTTTTTCTAGCAATCATTTCATAAACCTCATTTTGGAATTAAAATCGATAAAAGGTCCAAAGTAGATGCCGATACTCGTTTCATCAAGGCCGTTCCTTCTGTGGAGGTGATTGAACAACCTGACAATGAAGACGGTATCGACGAGGAGGACCATCAAAGGGCACGAATCGCAGTTTACAAGTATGTCCCCAAATGTAGTCACATGTATGTTATTTTATTCGACTGCCGGCGGGTTTTCTTTCGTTCAAATATCTGTTGCCTGGCTGTCTTCGCTGGCATGCGTGTACGTCGTGGTCTCCGAGATCATCGAGCAGCTCTGCGAGTGCACTGCGCGTGCTTTCGTGCAGATGTGGGTTGCTTGAATGCAACCTCGTCAAATGTTGAGTGCACGTTTAGTAGTGCCGGTAGCCTGCTTGCAGATTTTCATGCCCACAATAATCTAGGCAGTGATTTGTTAGAGGCATACATGACCATTATATGCAATTGGGAGTTTCCCTTTTTGCGTCCCTCAACTGAACAGATCTTAGAGAGGTACCAAAAGAAATATGGTGCCACTGCTCCAGAAGACAGCGGCGAGAGGAGTCTGACTCTGATAGCGTGTGAGTGAACACATTCGTACAGTAATCGCCCATATTTAAGAAAACAGGGATTTTCGGCCAGCCAGCCGTACTCATCCCCCACCCCCCCGCCAGCGTCAGCGTCATAAGAGAACTCGAAGAATAGTAAGCCATTTTCTTTCAATTAGCCAGCTATTTTCTTAAATTTGCATTGATAAACCCTTAAAACGGCGATAATTTCAGGAAAAATCGCCTGCGGCGCCAGCACCACGGTTTCTTATTCGGGAAATTTCTTAGCCGAAAAAGCCAGCCAGCCGCACTCATCGAGTTGGGTACCCCCCCCCCCCCCCAAACGCTGGCTGCTTTCTTAACGTCGGGTTTTCTTAAAAGTGCGTGAGTGATTACCGTATGACGTTAACTTATGTGCAGGACAATCTTAATATTTGCAGCTTGCATGCATACCATTAATTCTGCCTAATATACATTATGTATTTCGGTGTGTGTGACTAGTATGATGTCATATTGTAACACAATATATTCACACGACATTCACGGTAGATTTAGACTTTTGAACCGTGTAGAACCGATAGTATCGGTAGATTTAGACTTTAGAACCGCGTGGAACCGATCTTCCCGGTATATTGCAGCACGTTGATCCGTAAGCAACCGATACCGATAGGACATCATCCAGCATTAAACCGTTCGGGACCGATACCGTCAAGTAGATGGCACCAGTTAAACCGAGGCAAACCGGCACTGTTGGTAGGATATGCTCATTTGGTCCCATCGAGATCGGTTTGCAACCGATTGCGACACTGGTAGGCTTGCGGTAGCCAGTGCCATACATGCAGTAAGAACAATAATTATAACGGAGTACAGTAGAAGTCGGGATATAAGAAAGCAGGCCAAAAATGCCAGCCGCTGCTTTCTTAATCCAGAGGGCCATCGCACGACAGCCAGCGTAGTCGCGTTTCTTAAAATGCCCCCCTGGCTGCCTTGGATTGACAGCAGTCGTCCGTTTTTCGGGATCGCTAGCGTGACACTTTCTTAATCGACGGCCCTTGGCCTTTCGATGTGTATGCAACCCAGCGGCTGCTTTCTTATTAATGTTTTCTTAAACGATCGATTTTTGAAACGTTTGTGACACTATTGACTGTAGAGCCCTAATGGACGGGCCCAAAAAGATAGCGCTTAGAAAGTTGAAGACACTGTTCGACGAAGATGTTTTGTCTGAACCCGAGTTTAAGGCCGAGAAGGCTAAGCTGCTTGGGAGAGAAGGTCATGTGTATGATCTCAGTGCGAGTTTGATGTCTGAATTAAGAGAGCTGAAGTCGTTTTTCCAAGATGATATTCTTGACAGGGACGAGTTTCTTGCGCAGAAGCGCTTATGCCTCGACATTACGTGTACTATCTCAGCGCCAGTTTCCAACGACGTGGAGCATTAGCACACTGATGTTGGTACTGCGTGTATGCCCTGCACTATCTTGCAGTGCTAGGTAAATCGATATATTCGCTGAATTACCGTGTCCACTTCATTGATTCATAACATTACAATAAATAAGTTCTCCAGAGTACCCAATATTTGCCTTATTGTACACCTGGACAAACATAGTTGCAGGAGCATAATATAATCTGTTTCCATTATTTACTTTCAAAAATCTAGCGCGGACTTTCTTAAATCAATGCTTTATGGCCATAATCTAGGCATAATATTTCATACTTCCAGCGTGTGTACTTTCTTAATATGGGGACTTTTGGGTGGGTCTCCGTGACTTCGCCAGCGGCTGGCTCACTTTCTTTTTCTTAATTTTTTGGCAAAAACCCAGCGCCGGCTGCTTTCTTATAGGTCGACTTTCTTATATCCCGATTTCTACTGTAGGTAAACTGCGAACTACGGGTCGAAATCGCAGCGCAAAGGGAAACCTGCCCATCGGATTCTCCATGAACCAATGCTTGGGTTGGAGAAAATCGAGAATTTGAAGCGTACGGCGTACACAGGCATCCGCCTGTCGCAGTTGTCGCGCCCCAGTGGTCTTGGCCTGACTATATTCTGTGCACGGTGGGCTAGCCCAAATGACGTCAAAGTGACCAGGAGCGTAACGCTTGAAGTCCCAGTCGTGTACCTTCTCAGCGTAGGTAGGTTGCCAGCGAGGATCATGATCTACGGTGACCACGGTGCTATTCGGATAACACGACAGGAAACTTCTCTCCACACTACCTGTGCCACTGAAAAGTACCAGCAGTCGTAACTCGCGTGACGAGACCACAGAGTCCAGAAGAGCCAGATGCGTCACAAAGGCGTCAGAGGAGCGACAATATTGTTCCCAAGGTAGGCAATTGTCCAGAGAAGTTGGTTCCCCTTCATCAGAGGTGTCCAGGAAGGTCAGAGCTCTGGCGCGTTCCCGCCTTTGCTTCCGCTGCATTCTGACCTCCTGTAAGGCTTTTTCACGGGCTTGTCCTTCATGGGAAAGTCGCAGTTGTTCGAACACGGTGAGCTGCTCGAGTTCACCCCCGTAGTTCAACGACTCGCGAGTCTTCCAGGAAACATGAGCATTAGAGTACTCAGTCCAGCGAACCAGAAATTCTTCCACTTCCTTGCCTCCTCGAGTAGGTTTCACTCTTCGAGCCAGAATCTTAGACATATGTGTCTGGGATTGTCCGTCCACGAGTACCTTGGCGGGGGTGGGTATTTGCCGACGCAGCGCAAAAGTTTCATCCGCGGTGCGGTATTCCTTGAGACGATGCTGCGCAAAGACGTCGTGGATACGCCATTTAGGTGGCAACTTGAGCCGATAAGCCACTGGGGCGCCTCTGTCGATTTCTGGTAGCTCTCGCTGCTGGTCACTGAAGAACCTCTCGGTGATGGGTAATAAGGGCCCGTGCCAGGGAGGTCCCAGCTTCCTGATGAAGGATTCGCGGTCCATGATATTCTCCGTGAGATGCTTGGCATCTACCCAGACCAAGTCTCCCAACTGAAAGGATTTGGCGGTGTGACGCTGATCTGTTACAGATCAAACTGATGTCGCTGGCGTTGCTGCGCCAGTTCCAGCTTAGTGCGGGCGTCCTCCAGTTGAGCCGCGAATTTGCTAGCCATCTCGTGTGCGGTACCTTCTCCACCCTTGCGCTTGGAGTGTTGTCCTGCAGCAGCTTGCAGAAACAGGTCCAGCTGCGACATGGGAGAATGTCCCAGAACCAACTCAAAAGGGGTAAAGCCAGTCACATCGCTCCGCGTATCATTTATGGCGAACTCTACGTTAGCGCACCACAAGTCCCAGTCCTCAGGATTGCTGCCCACGAAGGACCGCAGCATGTCCTCTACCACGCGGTTGGTATGTTCAGCTTGTCCGTCCGAACGAGGATTATAAGGCGTAGTGGAGGCCACTTTGGTTCCCATAAGTCTCATCAACTCCTTCCACATAGCATCCTGAAAACGAGGGTCCCGGTCGGAGACAATCTTCATAGGAGCACCATGTAGTTTCCAGATGTGGTCGAAGTAGATTCGAGCGATAACCTCGGCGGAGCTGTCCTGGAAGTTCAAGGGGATGATGTGAACCATTTTGCTGAGCTTACAAGTGAAGGTAGCAAAAGCATCGTGGTTTCGCGCCGTGACTGGG
>LGRX02006366.1:0-50442 GCA_001247695.2 Cymbomonas tetramitiformis
TAGATAGATAGATAGATAGATAGATAGATAGATAGATAGATAGATAGATAGATAGATAGATAGATAGATAGTTAACTGGAAGCTGGATGGAATGGGTAGCATCCCATAGTAGTGTACGTACCCAGCTGCTGACTGCTTGATTGAAGGGTTTTAGGGTTTAGGGTTTAGACCCTAGATATGGAACCAGTCACAATGTTACATTTGTAAATATCTGTGCGATGGGAAGCATTGTCCTGCCTACACGTGTCCTCTTAACAGCCAATTACGTGCATGCATGTGTATACAATCTTTAAATATCCAGCATATAGCTTTCTTACACGTGTGCATATCTCCTACATTCCAGTCAATCACGTGCTTGCATTTGGATAAGATTCTCCAATTTTCTTAAGTTATCCTTAAGCCATGTGGACAATATCCTCCTACCAAGAAGCTTCCACGTACTTACATTTTCTTAAGTTCTCTTAAGTATAATTCTTAAGTATACTATCGGCCAATAGCTAACTGCCCCGATTTAAATATGCATAGTGTGGGTTTATATCGAAAACTTAAGAAAAACTTAAGAAAATTTAGGAAAACTTAAGAAAACTTAAGAAAGTACTTGCAGAAGTGAGTGCCCTTTGGAGACTTGTCTCCAGGTGCCTTTCCAGGAGAGCAGCCTGTGATAGTGACGCGATCCCCAATCTTGCCGCCAAGGGACTTCCTGAGAAAGGACACATAACCGTTTCCCTCATAACCCAGGGTTACGGGGGAGTGGCTGCGCAGCCATCTTCCGCCGAGGATAACGTCCACTTGTATGCCCAGGGGGAGAATCCGAAGGGCCAGGGCGTTCTCCGTGTAGGTGCCCGTGGTAGTGTGCGTGTTGAACTTGGCGTACGCAGTGGCGCTTGTGATCTTCACAGATCTGTCCGCTAGGATGACTCGCATCTCGGAGCCAGCCCGCGTGATCTATAGGTTCGTGATGTGACACACGCTGTGTCACAGGTAGGCTAGTTTCCGAGACCGTTGCGAGACCGTTCCGGGTATATCTAGCTTAGGGTTTATTTATCTTATGAGAGTTTATCCACACAGTTCGGGACCCTCTGATATCTAGTGAACTAGGATATTCCGGTAGTGCATATATATTACTTATATATATATACCCGACCGACCGCGTTATCACGTCTTTCATCAGGTTACGGGCTGACCACTTCTGTGGTGGCACTGTTTCTTTTGGGCGTCTAATTTCCGTCTCGCCGAACGCACCGGCTACCGAGAGTCTCGTCGAACTTTACCGACTACCGCAACTGCATCACCGATTTTACCCTCACCGATTACCGACACCGAGAGTCTCGTCGAACTTACCGACTACAGTACCGCACCGACGATTTCAACAACATGTCTATAATTACATCTACTACAAAACCCAAGGGGGTCCTTCGAGGTTTGATTACCCCGAAGCGCCCCTCACCGGCAGCATCAGCCAGTGGCTCAGTGTCTGGTGGTGCACCTGAGGATTTTCCGTCCGACACGAAGCCCCTGACTCCGCAGGATCCGATCTTGCGCACCAACGGCGGGTTGGTGCGTGAGAAACCCACCCATCGGGAAATTTGCCCAGTCGACTTCCTCGAGAACACCGAAAATTTACGCAGCACTCCGTATCGCGCCTCTACCCGTGGTGTTCTTACGGACCCCTCTCGAAGCCCTTCGACTACGCTGAGAACGTGATCACCGTCTTGAAGGCTCGTGGGCATCAACCCAAGAGCTCTACTGGATTTACACTGGAGGGAGACAGCGCAAAGGGAGACTTCCTTGCGCTGCGTTCTGCCATGGTCACTGTGCTCGACTCCGTCGACTCCATCGAGACCGCCAAGATCTTCGACTTGGAGTTGGCTTACGCGTCCTACAATTACGACGTCAACTCCATTGTCTTCACCATGTTATCCGTCTTGCTTCGTGGAGCGGCTCTCGACATCTACCACTCCACCGCCAAACACCATCCTTTTGACGGGCGTGCACTTCTCCTTCGTCTTCATTTCGAGGTGGAGGGCGTGCAGCGTGGTGACCGAGGCCAGTTCATGGAGAAGATGCGTGCCTTGCGTATTGACGAGCGCAAGGACCCCCACACCATCCTCAACGACTACAGACGTCTTGGAGAAGAGCACCGCGTGTACCACGCTGACTTCTCCGACGCGGACCTCGTCTGGACATTTCTGGTGGTGCTCGAGAAGTCCGCCGACGTTTCCCCCTACGAGGTCCCCCTCTACCAGCACAGCATTGAAGACCTCAGCACCACCACCATCGCTCCATCCTTCGACACTGTCGCTCTTCGCGTGCGACGGGTCTGGCAGCGTGAGGGCGCGAGCCGCCTTGCCCGCTTTCCCCCGCCTCCTGTGTCTGACTCTGGAGGTGACGCATGGACCAAGCATCCTTCTGGTGGTGCTAGGGCTTACGCATTTAATTCCGCCCTATCCAGAAGGCGGTTGGCGAGTGGCAGGACACTGGGGGGCCTTATCGTGCTTGGGAGGGCGGTGGCCGTCCGTGCTTGGTGTGCCACAGGATGTGGGGGCTCACCGACCCCCATGCCGACACCAACGGCCTCTGCCCCTGGGTCTGCGCACCTGCGTACACGAAGGGGCGCGCCCCCCCTACTGCTAAAGCGCCTCCGCCGCGACCTGCCCCGCCTACTGATTCTCCGCAGGCGGTGGGCGAGCCGCAGCAGCCTGCGGCGTTCCCATTCCGCCCGCATGCATTGGCGGACTCCCTCCCTGACCCCTTGGACGTGCTCGAGGAGTCAGAGCTGGACGATTGCCCTTCTGCCGACGACGATGAGCCGCTCTCTTAAGGCTTGCGCAGGCGAGCCGTAGTATATCTTTATGTTTAAGATAAATAACACGGTGTTAAGGAACAGCAACACGCGCGTAGATATGTGCGGGTATGAGTGCAGACTTCGGACAGAAGATCCTGCTCTAGCACAACGCTAGCTCATATACCAGATGTCCCCCAACTCATAGTTGGCACCGCAATCGGGTTGTGAACCCAAGACATTGGTTGAACGACCAGTATCGGCTAAACGAATAATGCGTTTGCCACATGATACTGCGCATGCTTATTCAGAACATGCTAGAAGCAAAGATGCATACTTCTCCGAACCATTTCGGTTCTTCAAGATGGATCTTGCTTTGCCATCTCGAGTCCGCGACATACGAACTCTCGATGACAGGTATCATTCAAGTCTTTCCTTGAATAAATGACAGATGATGTGACGTCTCATCTCGATGACATGTACAGTCATAGTCGACCGTACTGACGATTGTCTGACGACTGTCTGACGACTGTCTGTCATTATAATATATGACATGACATGACATGACATGACATGACATGACATGACATGGTATGACATGTCTGACAGGTATGACACGTATGACATGTATGACACATATGTCATCGGTCATAACCCTGACAGATCTCCCCTCTTAAAAGAGTTGTGACCTCACAACGGGCATACCTTTGTATATGTCTATGATGCCTTTGTTGTTATTGCTTCTTGCTGGTACCAATCTTCTTACACCGATTTGAGGCGTCCCTCATGGTGTTTTTAGGATATTGGGGGGAACTGAGTCCACTTTAGTCCCTCACCTTAGGCATTAGCCTTACAGTTCTTAGGATGTAGCCCCCTTTGAATTGCGTATCGTATTGCAGAGTGACGATTCAAGGTTCAATGAATTGCGTTTCGTGATACAGATTGACGCTGGATTACTGATTGATCCATACGTATCGTGCGTCAGAGTGACGAGTCAAAGTATCCGAAGTTTACGTTACGGATTATTGCGCTAGCCGTCGTCGCTTTTGCGAACGATGATCCCACGATTTAACGATTTATAATCGCACGATTCTCGGTCTGATATAGTGCACCCAACCCTTCCTCCCCTCCTTAAGCTACTTTGTTGGAGGATCACAGGCGGCAACGGGGAGCCCGTGTTTGTTTCCGGAGTTATTTCACCGGGGGCTTGTTTTAATGCAAACAGAGTGGCCCTGCTTAACGGGATTGGGCTTATAATCCTTTACCCGGTCTGCTCACTCTTGATAATTGGTCCAGTACGCACGCTTTGACGAACATCTATCGCGATGAGTGAGAGTGGATTTGCCACGTACTAATGTGAAATTTATTTAGTTATGTTTGTCAAGCATAACTTAGGATCACAACTCCGTCTACCTCAGTCGATGTCTCCGGTAGCTTCGGATGACTGGCCAAAGAATCCGATGACAAACCACGGTCTTGGCAAAGGTAGCATTAGCAGTTTTTCACAGATATTGGTACCCGCATATGCGTATCTGTGTAAGGGTATGATTTATACAAGGCTCACTACACCTTAGCAAGGAAGGATCAATTCCTGCTCCTGTCATATCAATTTGATGCAGGGTAAAAATGTTAGGGATATAACCCTGCAGTTCTCGGGTTGCAGCCCATTGCACCGAAGGCGCATCGCAGTTCTTGGGATGCAGCCCTGCAGTTCTTGGGATGCAGCCCTGATTATATACGACCGATCGACGAAAACCTCTTGGGTACATGTTTCCACGGCCTGATTATTATTAGGTCGGCAATTTATTGGCAAAAGTCATCGGCTATTAGCTTTTGACTCAGAAGCCACAATGTTATAGAAGCTGCGACCTATTATGACCATATGCGGCAGTTATGCCTTCAGCATACGTAGACAATATGATATATGGAACTTATAATCCCACTTAAGTTGCATCATGATAAATTTATCCAGGTGTTAACAAGTGTTCAGGATTTGATAAGGGGTTGACGCCCCACAGGCCAAAGGTCACTGTCTCATAAGGCTCGCCTCAAGTGTGCGGCTTTGAGGATCAGCGTCCCAGCAAGACACAGGCATGATGCTTCCTAGATCATGGTGGAGCTGGAAATGAGAATGCTCAAGATATCCGAAGACAGGAAGGCTTTTGGTTGGCCAGAGTTGCTGTCTAGATGCTTAACCTCGATGGGATGGCATTCGGATACAAACTGTGCAACCATGCATGTGACTTATGCATTGGTGTATGACTTTGATGAATAGTCTCTTGTCATGAACCTGGAAGGAATGACGGCAAATAGCTAAAGTGACGGATCTCACTCACTCGGCTTTGCTGTTATGGAATTCGATGCCTGATGGCACAACTGGCAATCTTTTGCATTGGCAACAACTTGTGTGCCAGCTTCTCTAGATTTGGGGAGAAACCATGGATCAACAATTCATCAATCAAAACACGTGTTATCAAGGCTGATTCAACGAGTCCTTTAACTCTTGAATTTCGACAATCAGCATCTCAGGCTGTTGACGTCAAAGTGATGGTCGTAAGCTTACAATATAGCTTATTCACATTTGAAAAACTATCGTTCTCCTATGTCAGTGTTCTTCATACAATATGATAGAGCCAGAGAAATATGCATCTATGATTTCTTCATGATGAACTTTATGTGTCAGTAAGTCAAATAAGACTTCATTTGATGTTTCAATCGGCATGATGTACCGTGTCATCAACTTTATGGCTGCTATACACAGATGCTGGAACTTTTTGATGAGATTTTTAATTTTCCAAGCAAAATCACAATGATGTAAATCAATTTGTGGCAGCTGTATGAAAAATGAATGAATCTACACTCCTTCCTCCCCCTTTTAAAAGAGGTGCATCAAACCAATCAGATGGTGATGGAGAATGCTATTCAATCATTATGGTATGTGAAAATGGTTTGATAGAAAATCAGACTGAGATTACTCATTGAATGCTTTCGAGGTAACAATGTCAATATGAACATCGATTCTGTCTACGTCATACCGGCAATATGCCTGACGTTGTTGAATGTGGCAAATGCCAGATGATGTCAAATGTCCAATATCAATATGCAGTTTTTGGGTTGCAGCCCACATACTTTGTCAGTTCAGGGTCACTATAGTGTGCCCAACTTAGACAATGTTTTTGGATAATGATTGTCGTAATGAACAACGGAATCAGTGATGGTACCGAAGTTAACTTTGGTATCGAAGCTAATAATGGAGAGTCAATCAAGAAGTGTCTGTAATGACAACAACTAACTACGAGTTGTATTTCCGTAGTTGATGGATGGCTGGCATGTCATTTCATTATGATTTGGAATATGGCATCGCCTAGTGATATGTGTATCTTCTTCAGTACATGATCACTTATCTCAATGGTGCCCATTTTATTTTTGGGCAAACACTATTCAGAGACTTGTCATGGTAAAGAAGTATGAATGATAAATGTGTCATTTCAATCCGATAGAATTGTGACGTGTTTATGACTATAAAATTTCTGTCACTTTCCAGAATGAGGATGAACTGCGCTTGGAAACCAGCTGCAGATTGCGGGTTCGAGTTCCGCCATGGCTTTTCCCAAGACTTCGTGGCCTAAATGGTAGAGGCAACAAATTTCTAAACATTCCAGAATGAGCTTTTAGAGAGTCATAATTCCTCAATGAAGCATGTGTGTCTTATGTGCCAAAATGATATGAAACCACAAGTATGATGTCAATCTATATGTGGATGGTTTATACCATTGTATGCTATTCCACAAATAAATAATGATGTCAGAATAAAACTTTGGAAAGTTTGCTAAAGCTACCACTGACTGTCCAACATCCACTGAGGACATTGCTTCCTACGTCTTTTGGCATCACGCTCAGCTTTTTTTTTATTCTGCAAGCGCCTCTTTGCTACTGCTGCATCCGGAACGTTGTACCAGCCACCAAACTTGCTGGAAACTACTAGCTCATCTTCTGAGCTTTCTTCATCCAAAAGCAACACTCGCTCCAACATGTTTTGTCCCTCCATCGAGCACGAGTCACACAGGGAGGCAGCAGACCTGCAGCATGCGAAGCAAATAAACAGCAAGAAAGTCACCATGCAAAATCACCATCCACTGAAGGAGATGACTCCCATCATAGGGCGGTATATTGGCTGTTTTCATATGACACATGGAAAACATGAGTAACTCTTGGAGAATTTCGGGAAAACATCCTGAATTGGCTGTGCTTGATTGCTTTATGCCCAAGAATGACCGAAGAGATTGCTTGCCATCTTTAGCCATATGGCGTAGAGGCCGCTTACCAACGGTTGGGTCATAAGCTGGATAGCTATGTTAGCTATGTTGGAGGCTGAATAGCCACGATTGCACAGATTCTGTCCTCCATGATGAATAGACCTCTGAGAAATGGCGTCTGACAAATCAATACTTTTGACAACAACTCAACCTTTTGGTATGATGAAGAGCTGATGATCTTTGCTGCACTACAATTGTTTAATGTGCACTACTGAAATGCCTCGTGATATACAATCTCACAGAATAGGCATTGCTCAATGGCGGTATGATCAGATATGTAATGATCAATGAAGACAAGATGGTTGGTATGGCTCATTCAGTAGGCATAATTACCTCAAAGAGATGCCAATACACGGATACATATCAAGACATAAGGGCAATAGGCTTATTGTATAGCCTTCAAAGGCAGCTAGCATTTATGCTGCATTGGTCAGCTCAGTGGCTTTGACCTATCTAGGTGTTGTACTCAGGCCGTAGCCTGTATATTGTATTGAGTAATCTTGACACCTTTAATGATCCAATTAGATGAAATATCAAGAATGGTTGCCCTTTTCAATGATCATCGGTGGCAGAGGCTATAGTGCTTGTACCATTTAGTCTGGATACATGCTAGACCAGATGTATATAATGTCTAGGTCTTCAAAATCAAGCTCATATATATGTCATGGCTGATGTATGTGTCAACTTCATGGAGTTCCGCATGGTTTGACTGTATATAGTCAGGCTTACCAAAACAAAAACAATGATGCAACTTACTTGTTTTATTATTTGTCTTATTATTTACTTTGGGTTTTAGTTGTATTTTTAGCTTATCATCTTCCCCCCTCAAGGAAGTGTATTGCTAGGCGGTTGTCAAGCGCCGTTCAAATACAACAGAGGTCCGACCTCTATGTGATGACGTGATAGCTTTCTATGAAGCTGGATAGCAGTTCTCGGGTTGCAGCCCATTGCACCGAAGGTGCATCGCAGTCTTTGGGATGCAGCCCGAATTCACGTCATCTGCGTGGGTCATATAGTGCCCATGCATGTGCTGTATAAAATACAACACTACCCTCCAGCGAAGTGGTTTGCTATTACCATCATCGTATGCTGTGGGATATCAATATGTGATCAGAGAGCATGGATATATATATGTACCATGTTTGTCAATATCGGAGAGACTGTGTCTTCTTTAAGATCCTTTGACTATATGTATAACGGTGTTGTACTGATGTCAACACCTTCTCTCTGAGTGATTTATTGATTTCAGATGTGATGTCGTGGCATAAAATATGTCCACGTCATTGGCACGAGTCATGTTGTGTCCATGCATACACGATCTTAGCGCAGGTCACAATACAGTGCCCGAGCATACGCGATTTTAGCGTAGGTCACATTGTGCCTCCATTTATTACATCTGAGAATATCTGTTACTCATCTTTGTGAGTTTAGACAGCATTGTGCTGATTACAATGCTTTCTCTGTTGACTTATATATCACAGATTATAGCAAATGTGGTGATCAGTCCAGTGCAAAATATGTCACCGGAATGTACAGGGATTGTGAATGATTGCAATCCAGCCGGAGGAATAATCTCAACAGCTATCCTGTACTAATGAATTCATCGGAGTTATACTCATTCGACGATTCGAAACCCTTGTCATTTGTAGTAATGACAACTCACATGGATATATAGGGTTTTTATCAGAATTCTTTTATGTGATGTCAACATATTATGAACAATTCACTTGCATCTTAGGACAAAGGAGTTACGCTTAGAAGGTCTTGCATGGTGGTTTCCCAACAGTTATCAGCTGTTGTTCAGGTGCCACATTCTGCCTTCAGTATTGGGACTATCTATATCAACTAGTCTTACAGCGATGCACTTGTCCTTCCCACTATTATGTACGGCTATAGTGCCAAAGTGTATCAGGTGGGAAATATATATATATATATATACATTATATAACTATCATCTTCTTATCCAGGATATGCAATTAAGCATGACATCAGGTATATGTTATGTATATAGTTCAGCATTCCGAACTTACTCGAGGATGTAAATGCTGAGTAAGAGTCAACTTATAGTGATTGGGATATAGTTTCCCATCCGATTTTACACTTTGTTAGTGATGGTTGATTTAACGTTGTACAGATTTCAACGTTACTTGTGGATGCAGTGGTTTTATTTAAAGCAATCCATCAGAAATCACCAGATCGGAATATAAAATGGATATGTGTGTGATCCTATCCATCTTCTTCCCTCCTTGAGGAAGTGCGAAAACATAGGCAGTCAGTTGCCTATGTATCTCATAGCTTATAGCTTATAGCTCATAGCTTGCAGTCCTTTTAGGAAGCTTATACAGTTTTAGGGTTGTTGCCCGACAGTCCTTGGGTTGTCGCCCGAAATATTATTATGTCTGTGCTGATTACAGCATGATCCAATATTTAGGTGGCATGTAGGGCATATCACATTACAGTGGCCCATATCCCCTACAGTGTGTTTAAGGTGTTACTTGGTATCAGTAACCCTAAAATAGGTAAAATTAAAGCAGTATAAATATTTTGCAAACATTTTTAAGCAAAACTGCAGTTAACTGCACACTGTATGTTACGTGGTTTTTCAGAGGTACGTTACACCCCTGACACACACATTTAATTTTAGGGGTATTACAGGATGTTACAAGTGCTGCATAAATCAGGGAATATGTGTTGATGGATAAATAATCACATCAGCAAAAAAAAATAACCCGAATTTTTCATTTTGAAATTAAACGTGTGAACTTTTCACGCATTTCGTTACAGCCAATATGTACACCCCTATATATTACACACCTAAAATCTAGGGTGTTACACGAGATATGACCATGGTCATTGTGTTTTTCTAATACCCCAATAGGCATAAAATCACAATCTAAAATAAAATGGGGTCGAAATTTCAGTTTTGAAATTTATCGCCAACGATTTTCACCCATTTTACAGCTTTTTGGTCATATGATTTATTACCTCAGTAACATATCTCAGTGTGTGTGGAAGTTGCAAGCTACAGAACTATTGCAACTTATGTCACTTTTGCACATGATATATTTCATGGCAATATTGTGAACATCTCTGATGGTCAACATCTATGGTTGAGCCAAAAAATGGGTTTTACTGATTTGAAACCCATGGAAGTTAGCTTACTTCCCAATGACTTATTAGGTATATCAACTGTAAGTGGATTTACCACTTAAGTGATAACTTGTCAGAACCTAAGATATATTTGGCTGTGCATATGGCTGTGCACCAAGAGTATATCAAAGTGATATCTCTAGATTCAAATATATCTGGACGCTGCTTGATACAATCTAAGCAGTTTAATACAACACAATGTATGTGTGTGTGTGTCCACAACAACCTATGTCAGTCAGTTCAATATATATCTGATCTGAGTAGGTACATGCTTTTTGTGCAGATCATTACTGAATCAGTTGTCACAAATGCATTGAGGTTGTTGTTCTTGCTCCAGCGATAATATGTGAGACGTGTGGACAATGCTCAGCAGTGACCAGCTGCTATCTGAGCATTGTATGATGCCTTCGGGTCTGGAGATTTCTCCATCCAGCCCTACAGCATGTTGGTTGATTCTGTCCCCATCTATCGCCATCACTTGACATCCAGCTGTTATCGTGATCAAGCTGGATGGTATCTATGTTATCATACACATGGTTGATTTATAGTTGAACATTTCACTTCTGAATTAGTGAATGTTAATAGTAGTGTCAGTGATTTACACTTGTTATATAAGTAATGCATAAGCATGGTGACTTATTTAGGCAGTGACTTATTTAGAAGTGAGTATGTGTGGGATCGTTTTACTATACACACTATACTGATGATGAATGGTATTACCAAGATATATAGTATACCAAGATGATATCATGCAAGATGCTCTGCATACCACGTGCTGAATAAGTCTAGCATGATAGATTTCAACTTAGTAGATATTGTAATCTTGAATATTTCTCATTCACAATAATGAGTTGATAGGCTTATTTCACATGCAGCTCAGGTGAGCATTCCTTCCAGTGATCCACCATAGAACGACAAGTCCATCCCATGTATCTCGACATGCATGTCAGGACTTTGTCGAGCTAATTATGATGTTAACAACCACCTTCAGGCACCTTTTGCTAACATGGATTCCAAATATAACATTCACTGTAGAATGCTTGTGCAATGTACAGGTATTGATATGTCCAGTTGTTAACGTGATCAAACTGGATGGATGATACATGCACAATCACAGTGATGCTCAGTATAATAGCGTACAGGTGGTGAAATGCACATCTAATGCATGCATTCTGTATATACTCTTGACAGTGTATACTTGGAAGTATGTGTGTGTGTGTTGCTGCAGAAATATTTATCTCAACACACTCGACTTTTTGCACACACTATAATTGCTGCAGAGTATACAATGATCTGTGATGTTGAATGTGTGTGTGTGTAAGCAATCACACAGCATTCATGCGTCCACACTCATTATTGTAAGTTAGTATAATCTGACAGTAAGTAAAGTATAGTATCTCGGCAACATCAGAGTATATATGGCATGGTGTAGTATATTGTCATCATGCGTCCGTTCAGGATAATCCTGGATAGTATACATATATGCTGTCAGGACATCGTGACGCGCGCTGATGATGAATCAAAGATTATTGCAAGTATCGATATTGACAGTATGTTGATGACACTTCGCATACTGACATCGTCATCAAAAAATTGCAAAATAATCATCGCGTACAGTAAGCGATTTGATGCGATCATGAAAATCGTAATGGTGCGCGCTGATGATTTTTGAGTACATCTCGTCGCAGTATGTCTAGCACATGATACGAGTGCTGATTTTCGCGCAGATAATGATTCCGCTGATATTTTCTGCGTCCGCGTCTTATTTGCGAATTTTTTGAACAGCTGCAAATCATATATGCGCGTACATCTGATCAATGCGCGCATGTATGACGTATGCACACCTTGTCGTGCAGTATATGTACGATCAGCTGATGTATGCAACCTGCGAATGCGAATGTATCGATATCCTCGCGCACTATCCTCGCTTATACAGCGGTCGGTATATGCAGTATATCAATATTCGTGCGATTACGACGCCAGATATTACTTGCGCTCCGCAACCTGTGCTGGATTTGACACTGTGACACTCAAAACTGTCACATGTCACTTCCTATGGTAGGCTGGGTGACCGTCACCAGTAGACGGGAAACACCCGTTAGAAATTTATGTATGCCTCTGATTTATCTATCACACTTTTACCGTTCTGATTCCGTAACCCTTAACTCAGGGTTTATCTCTCAGTTAGATATATATTACCGACGAACCATATATCTGCCAGGTTTGGCCCCACGCTTGCGCTTTGTTTAGCCACTGCGAGATTGCCACCATGAGTGGCTAAGCTCGGACGCCTGGGATGGAGTGAGGTGCTCCACGCGTGAGAGTGCCGGCAGTCACGGGTATGGCCTAAATTTTATGGGTTGATTTACGGCACGCCGCACCGGTTGGAGAAAGATTTTCTACGGGTCTTAACGTTGGATTGGTTTGCGTTTTCTGGTTGGATCCCACACCGTTGCGTATTGGCCGCCGCTACCACACGACTTCCCGGAATTATTTGATCTCTCACGGCTGCCGTATCGGCGACCCGCGCGTTTCTTGGCCGCCCGAAACTGCCGCACATCTCACGTTCCATTGCCTCACTCCGCCCCTTCAGTCCTTCTCGAGATGGTTGCTTCTACTCGAGCCACCGCTAGCATGGCGAATCGCCGACGCGCACTAGCCATGATTTTTGATTCAGCAGCTGCGAGGCACGCCAACACTCCAGCCACACCGCCGGCAGCTCAGCCGGCTGCCAATTCAGCGGGTGCTGCGTTCCTTGCCTCGGTGCGTACACTTCAGCGGGAGCACTTCGACATGAAAGTCTCCAAGTCCGTTCGTCAAAAGTTGTTCGAGGACAAGAACGGGCGATTTTCGGGGACTGAGTGCCACGCGTCCGCACTCTTCGCCAGGATGGTCTCTGCGCTGCAGACAGCATTTGTCACGGAGGACATTGGTTTCGCACCCCTTTTCCTACTGGACGATGCTACCCTCCCCGTCCGCGTGGAGGCCAACGGCCCAACGCCTTATTGTTCTCCACGCTCGAGCTCATGGTTGACCCCGCGTCGCCAGCGGCGGACTGGATGGACTCCTCGCACTCCACGTTCCCGAATGACGGTAAGCGGGTGCTGCTTGAGTTTGCCCGCCGCGTGATCCCGGCGGGTGACCCCTTTCAGGGTCAAGCGGACATGTTGAGCATCCGCATCTCTGCGGGCGTGGACCCGCATGACAAGATCAGCGACTTCAACGCCGCTCTGAAGGCTGCGAGAACGCGGGCGACACTCCACGATGAGGACGTGAAGGCGCTGTTCATCAAGTCCCTCGACACCGTCTTCTACCAACCGGTGGTGTCACGGTTGCTCCTCCACGATCAACGGGCCGCTCACGACCTACTCACGATTCAACAATGGGTGCGTGAATGCTACTCCGAGCACGTGCGGGCGGGCACCGCCACGGCGTCCGCACACCGCTACTCCCACGGCACGCATTTCATGGAGGGGGCCGCCGATGACTCCGGTGGACCCGGTGAGCTCGCAGACTTGAGGACGATGGTCCTCGACTTGAAGCGTCAATTGGCCGCATTCCTCGACACCGCCGGGTCCGGGCCGGCTCCGCGGGGATTTACTCCTCGCGCGGACAAGCCGGACCGCCGCATTAAGACGCGTTTCGCGGCCTCGCCCCTCCCCAAGGGGGGGAATTGGTCGCAGTCCATCTCCAAGAAGGTAGCATTCCATCGCGACACCGGTGCAACCGTGCCGTACTGTCAAAATCAAGTGTGCGCGAAGGGCAAGGCGCGGCATTGGCATCGGGACTGCCCGAACGGGGGCCGGACCGGGCTCTCGGCCTACGCTTTCGCTGAGGAGGCCGAGAACTCGGTGTTGGCCGCGAAATTTCAGCATGCCATCGACCACGACGACGCCGAGGAGTTCGACGCCCTTTGCATGCTCGCGGGCGGGAAGCCGGACATCTTCGCCGACCTCTCCGCGTGCTCGTTCTGCGAGGAGGACGGTGAGGCCCTCGTGTCCGCCGTCACCGAGTTCTCCGAGTTGGCGCGCGCGGCGGGAGATTCGACATTCAACGTCAACACCTTCACTGCCGACTTGCCGGTGGGGTCGGGGCCGCCCGCGCACTCCCCGCCCGCGTCGGTTGAGTACGGGGAAGAATGGACCGGTCCGCCGAACCCCTTCTGCCCTCCCGTCACCCGCACGTTCGCCGATTTCATTGAGAGCACGGGGATTGCATTGGTGCCCGACGAGCCGGCCCCGAGCATGAATTTGCTCTCCGCGGTTGAGGGGCCGGAACGCGTGATGGACTGCAAGCCCGCGACTTACACCACGAGCGACGATGACGACGAGGGTGACTCGGTGGCGCTGCCACGGCCACGGTACGGCTGCGGGAACGGCGTTCCGAGGTTCGCGAGGTCTCTCCTCACTTCCTCCTTGGTGTGCGCACTCTTTGTAATTTGTGCCACCGCCGCGCCGCACGCCGTTGCCGGTGTCGGTGGTGCCGGTGCACGCACATGCACGGGTCCACCGGTCGGTGGTGCTACGTGGACTGCCTCAGCAGTCCCAGCCACGGAGGCTTCGCCAACTGAAATGGTTCATGACATGCCGTGTGCTATTCCACCTCGTCGCCACCGGCGTGAGCAGAGACGGCAGGGCCTCTATATGGCTCCGGTGCCGTGGCATCCCGGGCCGCCGCCGCCTGCCGGGTTGTTTGAGGACGGTCCTCCGCTGTCGCCGGCATCGTCTTCAGATGACGAGGCCCCACCGTCGGGCAGCACTTGGCAGCACCCCGGTGCGGTGCAGCCTCCTGTGATCGAGGATTCGTCAATTTCTTCTACGAGTGATTCACCACCGGCCCCGGGGGCCGGCAACTGCTTCACAATCACGCTGCTCCGAGCCGGGCCGCCAGCTCCGAGGACCTCTAGTGGCTGAGATTGATCACACCGTGCCTGCCTAGAGGTTAACTATAGTGTGACTTCCTAGATGTGCAGAAGAGCTCTCTGAATTTGAGCTGTGTTTAGGGTTTTGGCAAAATTAACAGCAGTATCTGACAATCTTTGCTGTGAACTGGGAACGCCCTGACCAAGAGTACAGGCCCCCAGTTGTGCTACCGTTTCCTCCTGAAGTTGAGTAGGGAGTTTGTTGCTTCGTTTCGCTACTAGCTACGGTCACCACCCTAGGTGGTGTGCTAGATTTGACACTGTGACACTCAAAACTGTCACATGTCACTTCCTATGGTAGGCTGGGTGACCGTCACCAGTAGACGGGAAACACCCGTTAGGTATTTATGTATGCCTCTGATTTATCTATCACACTTTTACCGTTCTGATTCCGTAACCCTTAACTCAGGGTTTATCTCTCAGTTAGATATATATATTACCGACGAACCATATATCTACCAACCTGCATACACAAAATTTTCGATATCTACGCTGCACTCACACTAGAGTTCTCGTTCTCGCCTTGACGACAGAATACCACTCTTAAGGCTTGCGCAGGCGAGCCTTAGTATATCTTTATGTTTAAGATAAATAACACGGTGTTAAGGAACAGCAACACGCGTGTAGATATGTGCGGGTATGAGTGCAGACTTCGGACAGAAGATCCTGCTCTAGCACAACGCTAGCTCATATACCAGATGTCCCCCAACTCATAGTTGGCACCGCAATCGGGTTGTGAACCCAAGACATTGGTTGAACGACCAGTATCGGCTAAACGAATAATGCGTTTGCCACATGATACTGCGCATGCTTATTCAGAACATGCTAGAAGCAAAGATGCATACTTCTCCGAACCATTTCGGTTCTTCAAGATGGATCTTGCTTTGCCATCTCGAGTCCGCGACATACGAACTCTCGATGACAGGTATCATTCAAGTCTTTCCTTGAATAAATGACAGATGATGTGACGTCTCATCTCGATGACATGTACAGTCATAGTCGACCGTACTGACGATTGTCTGACGACTGTCTGACGACTGTCTGTCATTATAATATATGACATGACATGACATGACATGACATGACATGACATGACATGACATGACATACATGACATGACATGACATGACATGACATGACATGACATGACATGACATGACATGACATGACATGACATGACATGACATGACATGACATGACATGACATGGTATGACATGTCTGACAGGTATGACATGTATGACACATATGTCATCGGTCATAACCCTGACACGCTCAACCCTACTGCTTTCGCCATTGCTGCTGGCGGCAGCGACGATGACGATGAGTGCTGGCCTGCTCTGGCCGAGAGTCCGATTTGGCTCCCCAAGATTGCCGGCGAGCATCTCTGAACAAGCTTCAGTCACTGACAATTGGTTATCTTCATTTGAAATCAGCGCGGGCGGATGCCGATCTAGCTGAGCTGAAAAAGGCTCCTTAGGTTTTCAGATGTAGGATGGCCGGCAGGCCTTATAACATTGTTTCTTGTGCCACCTCTCCCCTTCAGGAGGAGGTGGTGTCATGGAGGGAGAGATCTGACCCCCCCCCCATAAGGTGGGGGTGTGTCTCCTGTGTTTCCCCCTTCGCCGAGCAGTGTCGCAAGTCACCTGCGTGTGTCACCGTGACTGTCCGTGCACAAGCATAAAACCCTGAGTATTTTATGTTATGCATCTTAGTCACCTGAAAGCCTGTGCTTCCTGCTGTGTTCCGAATGATTTGTAGTGCATATATATTACTTATATATATACCCGACCGACCGCGTTATCACGTCTTTCATCAACCTTCGGGATGAGGTGGTGTCATGGGGATACCAATTTCACCCCCACATTGCGGGGGGGATATTCGTGGATCCTCTTCTGTCACCCCTCGCCTTGAGCGCTTGAGGTGCTGGACTTTAGGTTCAGGGTTATTATTATGGGCTCTGATAGCCCCTAGCCTGACCTGTCTCTGATCGGAACCGTGACTCCGCTAGTAGCTAGGATGACAGTACAGTAGTACCGTACTGTCAGTCATTATTTCGTATTATCCGGGTTTCCGAGATGCATGATAAAAGCACTCGGCCGGACTGCTTATGGAGCTTAGCCAGTTCGTTTTCACCGAGCGGAACACCTGTTCTCGCAGGTTATGCGCGTCACCACTTTCCCGGTAATTCTGATGGCACAGCGCCTAGCTGTTGCCATGATTGGCTAAGTTTTGACACAGAGATGGGGTGGGCGCCCCCTTAGACAGTGGTTTTCTCTTCGCAGTATGGCCTCTTTTTGAAGTGGAGATCAGTTTTGGCATTTCTTTGGCAGCAGTATCGTCGCTGGGTACGGTTATGCTTGACGTTCCGTTTGATCAGCGGGCAGGACACTCCGCGTCTTGTGGGTCGCTCCCACTTTTAGCCACTCGGCTCATGACCTGCTTGATTGTGTTATTCTTCGCTGAGACTCCTGCAGGAATTGGCCGCTGCGAGATTACTCCCTACTGCCGCACCACGAGCCCACGTTCCCATCTCACCGTCATTTTTATAATGGATACGCCTCAGGGACCGCGTACTCGCGCTAGAGCGCGAAAGCTAGCAACAATTTTCGATGATGTTGGAGCGTTAAATGCAGCAACACCCACAACTCCGCATTTGGATTCGGCTGCATCGGAAGCGTCGGCTGCGGCTGCCACTCTCGTGCATCGATTGCGCAGAGATGCGTTTGACGTTCAGAGTTCAAAGACTGCAGCGACGAAAGTGTTGGGCGAGAAGACCGCAAAATTCCGTGGGGACGAGGCATCAGCATCGGATGTTTTTTCTCAGTTGGTGTCCGAGCTTCAACAACTATTCACACTGCAGTCGTCGGCATTTCAAGGTATGGTTTGCTGGAGGTCAACATTAGCATAAAAATTTTCACATATTTTTATTTGATAAATAGGTTGGCTTAACCTATCTAAACATATTATGCGCTTCGGGGAGTCAAGTGGTTAAGGCATGAAGAAGTTATGGTCGATACCGTTCCGCGATCGCCCATACTTAACCATACTTAAGCACCAACTAAAAACACATATATCTCGAGATCTAGATCTGCAAATTTTTATGCTAATGTTGACCTCCAGCAAACCATACCTTGATTTGCACCCCTGTTTGACCTGACTGCTGCTGACACCCCTGTTCTGCCTGCTGCCAATGAACTTTTGTATTCTGTGCTGCTGCTGCTGACTGCGCCAGGGTCTCCTGCCCGTAATTGGGTAGAGGCTTCTGGTGCGGATGTTCCTGCTGATGGCAAACGCGCCACCCTCGAGGTGGTGCGTATGCTTGCTGACGCGTCGACTCCGTTCGATGCTTTGACTGAGCTGCTTGATGTGAAGATCTCTGACGAGTATGACCCTGATGCAGGGATTCGCCTCTTTAACAGCTGTCTTCGGGATGCACAGCGTCTGACGACGCTGCCCGAAGACGCTATTAAAAGGCAGTTCCTCTCTGCTCTATCTGGGCAGGCTTACGCCACGCTGGTCGACTCGTTTGCTCGAGCTGACCAGCGTGCGGCTGTTAGTCTGCTCACCCTGCAGGCGCGCGTGCGCGAGCAGTACCGCTGCGGGCGGCTCTCGGGCAAGCGCACTGCAGGGCGCCCCATGTCTGTAGCGTCTTGCACCACTGACGCTGGCCTGGCTTCGGCCATTGAGCGGCTCGGTGCTCAGTTGGTCAAGTTGCAGCGGGATGTGGATTCCCTTAAGAGGGGTGGCCCCAAGCCGCCTCCTAGGAAACACACTCCGCGCAACTTCCACCGACCTGGAGTGCAGCCGCTTGCTCATTCCGCCTCTTCGGAGGTGGCTTTTGACAAGCGGTCTGGCACCTTTGTCCCAACGTGCAGGCACGAAAAGTGCCGCGCCGTTGGGTCAAAGCATTGGCTCAGTGAGTGTCCTCACAAGGACACTCACCCGTTGTCCATTTCGGCATCCTACTGCCAAGCCGTCGAGTCTTATGACTCCGACGTGCTTGCCCTTCGTTTTCAGCGGTACTATGACGCTGGAGATCGATGAAGGGTCCATGGAGCACTTATGTGCTCTCGTGGGGCAACCTGAGATCTGTGAGCTGTCTGCAAATTCCTTTGCTCCAGAGCCTACGGCTCTGCAGCAGTTCAAGGATGCTGCTGCCTCTGCTGAGTCTGCACCTGTTGAGCATCTCTCTCAGGGAAGATATCTTACCCCGATTGGCCGGCCCCGGGCCGAACTGAGTCGCCAAAATGAGGCCCGGGCCGAAGAGGGACCGAAAGAGAAATTGCTTTGGGGCCGAACCATTTTGGCGCAAATTTCTAAAAATTTGATGAAAATTTTGCGATTTTTGCATTTTCCCATACTTAAGATTAAAATTTGCGGGCATTTTGTAGTTCGGACCGGGCGGGCCGAAGACGGGCCGAAAGAATTTTTGATTTGGGGCCGTACCAGCTCAACGGAAGATATCTTCCCTGATCTCTCTATTGGCCGTGTTGCATTTTCTGCGGTCAGCGGTCCGCTTGCTGGTGGTGTCGCTGAGCCGACCACTGGCAAGCAGCTGCTGCCGCGGGCCTCTGCACCTGTGCATGATGAGCCGGTTGACTTGCATGAAGTCAACCGTGCCACCTTTGTGCCGCCGTCTGCCTCTCTGGCTCTCGGCCCAATGACTCCTGCTGACAATTCTTTCAAGACTTTTAACACTATCCACCCTGACTGGCTTGACGTTGAGCCTGAGCCTGTTGCGGTGTGTGATTCCGATGATGATGGGGAGGGCTCCAACTACCCTCCTGGTGTCTGCCTGACTGAAATTGAGGGGGGTGCACCGCCGGCGGCTGCAGCATTTCGGCGGTTCGGAGTCCCCAGAGGCTCCAGGCCATTTGGCATTGGTGAATTCGCCCTCACTCTTTTTATGGTGACTACGTTTCTGTTCAGTGCTACGGCGATGCCGACCCTCGTGGTCGGTGGTGGTGTCAGGGGCCTGGTTGAGCCCGGAGCCACTTACGGCTACGGTTCACTACAGTTCCATGATGCACTACTGGATTCTCCTTACCCGCCTATGGTGACTGCTGGTTCGTCATTGCCGCCGCGGGATGTGCCGCAGTTCTTTTCTCAATCGACCGCGGCTACTTACCAGTCTGGTGATTCTACCATTCCATTCTGGGATCCGCCTGACCCGCTTGGGTCTGGTGGTGTCGGAACTTATCAATTCTCATCTCAACTTACTTCGGATGTTTTCCTGCCTTGGGATCCGTCTGCTGAACTCGGCTCTGCCGACCAGCTTTACAGTGGCTAGATTGTTTTATTTCTTATCCTGGAGGTGTGATTAGCCTTAGCCGCAGTGGTGGGTTGTGCCGGGACAAGTCCCCGGGCACCCAGCTAGAAGTATATCTGTTTCCAGTGAAGTGCTGTTTGTTGTCTGTTTAGTTTGCTCCGCTTGCCTAGCTCCATTGGCTACGGTCACAGCTCCGGGTGGTGTGCTGGACTTTAGGTTCAGGGTTATTATTATGGGCTCTGATAGCCCCTAGCCTGACCTGTCTCTGATCGGAACCGTGACTCCGCTAGTAGCTAGGATGACAGTACAGTGCTGGACTTCGGGTTTAGGCTTAGTTATTATGGGCTCTGACTAGCCCCTAGCCTGACCCTGCTTCCGTATCGTGTCCGTGACATCCTAGCACTGTACTGTACAGTAGTACAGTACAGTAGTACAGTCTTGCTTCACTGTCTGGGTTTCCGAGAGCATAAAGCCTCGGCTAGACACTGTTTATGTGATGATCAGTTTGATGCTCAGCGAGCTTAGCCGGACAGCGTATCTGTGGCTACTACCCCTTGGTACTCGAGAGAGTACCACAGCCGGCTGTGGTACTGCCACAAGTACCAGCGCGTCATACCTTTTTTGGGCGCCCTCCTCCACTCTTGGGATGCTATCCATCATATACCATTGTCTTTGGGACCCAAACTGAGTTGCCTTATGTCTCATTGGTCCATATCACACGTGTAGCTCTCCTAATGGATGCGTGATGCCACCACGGTAGTGTTGTTTGTTACAATGTGGCATCGTGCGTGTGTTCAAACTGATGATTCTTCTTTCGAATTTTTTCCAGGCGCACTTGGGAACCAAATAAGCCCGCCCATCATTCGAATTGAAGCTATATATCGTGGCCAATGATGTGTGTGGTTGCGGGTTGGTTGGCATAATGCCATTTGTCGTAAGTAGCATGCAGGTTTGGGTTTGGGTGTGTACTTGCCATAATTTGCGTGTAATATTGACTTTATTCCAGCCTGGATAGCGGGCTTGAGCCTCGGGAATCCAAGTTGTGAAAATGCACATATAGCCCAACCGACTGTAGAATATTGAAGTATACACATGAATCGAATTTTAGAGACCTTTACATGCATGATAAGCTCACCCAATAAGTCAATATACACATACATCTAGGGTGGAGTGGGAAAAAAAGGCAAGCGAAAATCGGGGAAAACAGTTTTGTCACATGCATGTGCCTTAATGACATGCATATGGAGCGTTGTCGCCATTCACATGCCGTAGCACGTAATGGGCACCTAGATTAGGTCCCAATAATGAACTCTATCATCATGTTCGGAGTGCCATGGCCACATGGCATGCCTTAATCAGCCTCGCTGTGTGTGGTACTTGTGACAGTACCAGCGAAATTAATTAATTTTCAGGCATTTCACCCCCCCAAAGCGCGTGACCGTAACATGTACCAAAAGTCGGTCGGGGTTATTTTCAATGTTCAAAATAATTCAAAAGGGTCCTAAATTAATTTTCAACGCCTTAGTTTGACCGATATACCCTCATCTAGTGCGCCCTACATGGGATTCTTATTGGTACTTGTGACAGTACCACAGCACGGGGTAGTAGCCATCTGTCTTCCTCGCAGGTTATGGCCCGCACCGGCTTTCCGGTGATTCTGATGATGGCACAGCGCCTTGTTGTTGCCATGTTCGGCTAAGTAGGACGTAGGAGGGGTTGAGCGCCCACTTGGGCGGTGGTGTATGGTTTTCGCGGTATGGCCTTTTAGCATGGCAGTGATGGCGGCACACGTTGTGCTCGCCTTCGCTGCGCAGGAGATCGGCGGTTGACAGATTGTTTTATTTTACAGCAGTATCGTCGCAGCGGGAGTTAGTCTGCATCGTGCGCCACTGGCCCTGGCGAGGTCGCTCCACACGTTGTGAATTTTGGCCGCTCTCAATCATCCGCTAACGACCTGTAATTTTCAATCTGTTGTGCTGAGACTTCTACAGAGTATCTGGCCGCCGTGACAATTCTTACGCCACCACCCTGCTTAGCTCGACCTTTCCCCTGTCTCTCTATCATGGTTACCACAGCAAACAGAATGACGCGGTCTCGCGTCCGTAGATTAGAGACGATTTTTGACGATGTGGGTGCGCAGCACACTGCGACACCGCACACCCCGCAGCTGCCAGCTCCGTCCACCGCAGCTGCAAGGGAGGTTCTCGACAAATGTCAACAGCTTGCTCGCGACAATTTTGACAGAAAGGTCGCGAAAATCGTTGCCACGAAAACTCTCGGAAAAAAATCGGACCGCTTCGCTGGTACAGAGTCCGACGCGGTCGACATTTTTTCACAGATCATGCATGAGCTTCGGGCACAGTTTCTTCTTCAGTCGCAGGCACTTGCTCCCCTCTTTGACCTGACTGACATGACTGTTGCGGCTAGGCATGAGGGCAACGAGTTGCTGCTTTCGGCTCTGACGTTTCTGGCTCGCCCTGGCTCACCTGCTCGTGACTGGCTTGAGGCCTCTGGGTCTGACGTTCCTGGAGATGGCAAGCGTGCTGCCCTTGAGGTGGTACGCATGCTCCAGGAACGCTCAGAGCCCTTTGACTCTTTTGAGTCGCTGCTGGCGGTTCGCATCCCCAGCAGCGGAGATTCTGACCGTGAAATCCGTGAGTTCAATGGCCTGTTGCGGGACGTTCAGCGTTCCCACAACTTGCCAGAGGACGCGGTGAAGCGGCAGTTTCTCAAGGCTCTCGGCAACTCGGCACTGTATCGTGAATTGGCTAATTCTCTGGCTCGGGCTGACCAGCGGCAGGGAGTGTCTCTTCTGACTATCCAGGCTCGTGTGCGGGAGCAATTCCGCCACGGCCTGAAAGTCCCTGGCACCCCTGTTTCTGCTTTGTCATTCGGCGATGGCGCGTCTGACCTGACTGCGGCGTTGTCCAGTCTGCAGAAGCAGCTGGAGCGCATGCAGCAAGACATTCGTGACCTGAAGCGGCAGAAGCGGGAAGGGGCACCGCCTGCGGGCAAGCACCTTACCCGCTCTGCTGCTAAGCATGATCGTGCTGGTGTTCAGCCACTTGGCACCGCTCCTCCTGTCTCGTTTGACAAGAAGAGCGGTGCCTTCGTGCCTCACTGCAGAAATGCAGAGTGTGCGCGAAGTGGTTTGAAGCACTGGCATGCTGAATGCCCCAACGGCGGTCCTCAGTCTGCCCACTACTGTGGTGCAGTTGAGGACTATGAGACTGACTGCCTGGCTGTTCGTTTCCAGCGTTTCTATGACGCTGGGGATGAGCATGCCTTCGAGTCGCTCTGCACGATGGAGGGTCGCCCAGAGGTGGTCGAGCTGTCGGCACATTCTTTTGTGACGGCTGAGCCCACGTCTCTGCGGCACTTTCGGATGCGGCGGCTTCCGCTCAGGATGCGGCGGCTGACGATGACGGCATGGCTCAGTTTGGTCTGGCCACATTCCACTCGGATGCACGGGGCTCGATTCCGCCACCGCCTGCGGTTCGGCATCCCTCTGCACTCGTGGCTGGTGGTGTGCCTGCGGCTCATGACCCGCCAGTGGTTGTCCCTGGCTCTCTCGGCTTGCCTGGCTCTGTCCCGTCACTCCAGCTCGGCGACTCTGCACCGGCTCCGCTGTTTGCTGGCATGAGGATTGAGACTTCTGACATTGGCTCTGAAGGCTCTGACAATGACCAAGGCTCTGACAATGACCAAGGCTCTGACAGTGACTCTGACGGCGGGCAGCGAGTGGCTTTTGGCTCCTTCGGCACTCTTGAGCATGACTCTGACGGGGGAGCATCGCCAGCGACCGGTGGCAGTCTGACTCCGATGTACCGTCCCCGGACTCCGCCGAGCTTTCTCCGGTGTGCATTGATGGCTTCCGTGCTTTGTTGCTCCTTGATGGCTAGCGCTACGGCATCTCTGGTTGCCGTGGGCGATGGTGACAGGGGCCTGGTTGAGCCCGGAGCCACCGGCCGTCGGTCTACGGGAGATCTCTTTACTTCGGACTCGCCGCTTGGTTCTCTGGACATCCGTGATTGGCCGCCAGATGATCGAGTTCTTTTATCTCCTTCTTCGATGCTCAAACCGCCGTGGGATTCTACTTATCTCGGCTCTTCGATTGCTTTACATTTTGCTGTGGATCCACCTTGCCCGCTTGGGTCTGGTGGTGCTCAATTTAAAACAGACAGCTTGCAATTCACTTCAGGATTCTCATTTACTTTGCATCCGACCGCTGAACTCAGCCCCGCTGACCAGCCTCAAAGTGGCTGAGTTTCTTAGCATTTATCCTGGCAGCTTGATTAGCTTTGGCCCAGTAGTGGGATGATCGGGTCAAGACCCCGGCACCCAGCTAGAAGTGATCGGTTTCCACCGAAGTGAATGTTAGGTGTTTGTTTATTATCTCGTGGTTGTATATCCTGTACCTGCTTTGCTAGGTAGTCACACCCACGGGTGGTGTGCTGGACTTCGGGTTTAGGCTTAGTTATTATGGGCTCTGCCTAGCCCCTAGCCTGACCCTGCTTCCGTATCGTGTCCGTGACATCCTAGCACTGTACTGTACAGTAGTACAGTACAGTAGTACAGTCTTGCTTCACTGTCTGGGTTTCCGAGAGCATAAAGCCTCGGCCAGACACTGTTTATGTGATGATCAGTTTGATGCTCATCACGGGGAAGCTGATTTCCCCCCCACTGTATGGGGGCCTGCTTCTCCCTGTTTCACCCCTCGCCGTGTGTGTGACATGTGACACCCAGTTAGCCGTGACACCGCTCCGTGACCTGCCAGTTAGCCTGCTAGTTAGCCTAACTTATCAGTTTTATGTTATCACCGTTCCGAGCACCCGGCCCTGCGTGTTTTCTGTGCTTTACTGCCTATATCTTTACCCGTTATAAATATATAGCCAGATCATTCTTCCTATAAGGTTATCGGTCCCGTACCGCGCTAGTGGTGCTCACAACATTTTACTCGCTTCGGCCTCATCACCGATTCTACATCCGTACTTATCCGTTCTAATCCGTCAGCGGTTTAAAGACATCTCCGTTACCGTCTTTACCCGTTCGAGTACTCCGCCTACCGTTTGTGATTGGTGGTTTACTTTCCCGTTCAATCCGTTCTTATCCGTTACCACTTTTGCCGAGATTTTGGCATCTTACTTCGTTCCTATCCGTTAGCGGTGTGAAGGCATCTCCGTTACCGTCTTTGCCCGTTCGAGTACTCCGCCTACCGTTTGTGATTGGTGGTTTACTTTGCCGTTCAAATCCGCTCTTATCCGTTCCAACTTTTACCGTAATTCTGGCATCCTGCTTCGTTCCAGGCGTGTCTCCCCAACGTCCTTCAACACTCTGGCCAGCAGCGCCTCTGCTGCCGGGTGACTGGTTTACCGTACGACGTTTTTTACGTCACCACCGTTTTCCTCGTCGGATTCTACCCTAATTTGACTTCTCCATCGCTTGATTTGGTTAATTTTTCGAAAAGTTACCTTTCACCCACAAAACCCTATCGACGCGCCTTCCAGATTTTGCAGCCGCTGACATCATGGCCTCGCTACGCCAGCGTGCGCGCATGGCCGCAGTTCGGTCTGCACTGGACTTGCTTTGACAACGACATCTTCCCTTGGACTGTGGTCTGGTGGTGCCTGGTGGTGCTTACACACCAAGCACCAAGCTCGAGTCCATCGCGTTCGCCATCAACAACGAGTGCTTTGACTCCTTCGACTTCGTCCCTCCACCCCCTTCGCCCTCGCCTTGCACCCCACCTCTTGACCATCTAGTGGTGTGTGGTGATGTTGCCACGCCCACTTCGCCCCTCTCCATCATCCCTTTCGAGTTCCTCCCCATGGCCTCGATCGCGTTCCCTCACCGCATTTTCCACCTTCCACCTCCCTATCCCCTCTTCAGCGACGCATTCGCTCTGGTGGTGCCAGGCCGCTTTTGGCTTTGGCACCGCGTGGGCATTGGCTGATTCATCGTTTTCGTGGCGCTCGAGGACTTCTGCAATCGAGAACTCCGCCGCCGCCATTCCGCAATCACGCCGCGGCTTGTAGATGCTTGCCCTATGTACTAGGAATTTAGGCAACGCCCCATGCACGGATGTGCTTCTAGTTGGGTTGAGAAAGGCCCCTTAGGCCTAAACGTTCTAGTAACTTGGGTTAGGATTTAGGGTTTGCTTGCTTCGGGATGTCCACTCACACCTTCGGGGTGAGGTGGTGTCACGGGGAAGCTGATTTCCCCCCCACTGTATGGGGGCCTGCTTCTCCCTGTTTCACCCCTCGCCGTGTGTGTGACATGTGACACCCAGTTAGCCGTGACACCGATCCGTGACCTGCCAGTTAGCCTGCTAGTTAGCCTAACTTATCAGTTTTATGTTATCACCGTTCCGAGCACCCGGCCCTGCGTGTTTTCTGTGCTTTACTGCCTATATCTTTACCCGTTATAAATATATAGCCAGATCATTCTTCCTATAAGCTCAGCGAGCTTAGCCGGACAGCGTATCTGTCTTCCTCGCATACAGTAGTACCGTACTGTCAGTCATTATTTCGTATTATCCGGGTTTCCGAGATGCATGATAAAAGCACTCGGCCGGACTGTTTATGGAGCTTAGCCTGTTTGTTTTCACCGAGCGGAACACCTGTTCTCGCATGAGGTGCCACATCAACAGTCACCATCTCGCAGTTCTCTCTCATAATAAAACACCTAAGTTATTTTATTATCTCATCTTAGTCTTCGTGTGTATTTGTGAGTGTCCGACTGTTTTTGGAGTCCAACCTGGATATATATTACATACATATTTAATATCGATATTTCAGGTTCTCCATCAATATCAAACATGCCACGATTTGTGTAATTTAGAGCCACCGGGCTATTATTACACGTTTTTATTTATGCCATCGGGCCATTGTTCAGAATAAAAATCTTTGCCACCGGGCTATTACGAAAAAAACCCTAAAGATTAAGATATTTACGTTCCCTCGTTATAGACGACAAAAAAAAATCGTTTATCACGGCAGTCGTCAAGCCTTTCGAGTTTCGTTTGAACGTTATCTGCCCTCAGCGTCAGGAACGAGACAGCATACTTGTAGAGCATTGTAGTATTCAGCAAGGAGTTTGTGCTGTGAGACGTCGTCGCAGCATCAGAGACCAACACGTTTGTGGATATTTGCTGTAGTTGACACAGATGGCAACTTCTACTCCTGGTTATGGTTCCCAAATTTCAGTTTGGCATGAGGACGAGAACGGCCAAGAAGTGGCCGAATCCTACACCCTGAGGGATATCGCATACAGTGTCGATCCGCACGGAGTCGCCCTCGTTTATCTCAACATCCCAGGAAAACTCAATCCCCTCCGTCAGGTACTTTGTGTACTTCTTGTTACGGTGCACTTGTCTTACGTAAAGGAAGGGTTTGACGATATAATGTTTAAATAACCGAATTCGGAAGTTCCGTTTACAGTAGGGGATGCTGTAATATAGAAGTCTAGGTTCGCAGGAGCACTCGCCAAGGATATAACCGTTATGTTGTGGCGTATGGCCAACTGAAGATCATACCCTCAAATTTTGATCGCTCCGTGAGGCGACATGTGAGGTAGCGTGGTTTGCGTGCAGAACCTTTTTTGGGAGCTTCATTTCATCGTGGAGCACATGGCGCGCGATAATGCGGTACCTATCTGACAATAACTGCTTCTCTGAATTCTACCTCTTCTCCGCTATGCTTGTTGCTGATATCATATCCAAATCGACAGGTAAAGGCTGTGGTTTGGACTGGAGCCGGACGAGCGTTTTGTGCCGGTTACGACTTCTCGGAAGACGTGACAGCAAAGCCAAAGGTTGGAAGTACCATTTCCACAAACTTTGGCACTACAGCTGGAAAGTGTTCTCGTGCTCGTGTTTGACTCCAGCTTTGTTGACACTGTTTGTGGGCGCGTTGGAACAGGTTTCCCAGGCGGTACAAGACTATTATGTGAAACACAACAAGGGTAGCGTGAAGGATGACATCGCTTGCAAATATCTTGTTCTCCAAATGTGGGACTTTCCCAAGTGCGTATGGGAATGACTTGCTTACTTTTTCACCCTGCTGACATTCCCAAAGCATCAATCAATTTATCGTCTGTGTCGGGAGCCTGATTTGCGGAGGCTGAACAGAAACTTTGGCAACTTGGCGGCGGAATTTCGGTTGTATCAGCGAGGTCACTTCCTAAACGATGATGATATGTGCAGGCCATCCATTTGCGCAGTCAACGGCATCGCAGTTGGAGGAGGCGCGAACTTCGCGTTGAATTGCCATGATATGGTGTACGTGGCAAAGGAAGCACGCTTCAAGTACCCGTTTATCCAGCTGGGAATCGTTCCCGTAAGCGTTCTTTCCGCCTATCACTAACATCGCATAGCAATAGACGTGAATCGCACAAACAAAAACTACCTCTCTTCTCACTGCTCCGATCTTGAGACATCCGCGCCACAGCATTCCCACTTCCTTGACTTGAACTCTAGTCTCCGATGCCCTTTCAGACCACATCAGCGTTGCCGTTTGAACACGTCTGACGAGTACGTTGCATTTCCTGACAAGGTTCGAATTGCTGTAAAGTTGCTTCCCCTCAACATTGCCGCTCGCCTCTGTTTGCGAACATCGTACAGACTTGACACGTTTCCATTGCCTCAGGAGCTCGCGAGCACTCTGCTCCTACCGAAAATTTGTGGCATGGCGCGAGCGAAAGAGATGCTTTTCCTTGGCGACTGGTTTGGTGCGGAGGTGCGTTGGCCGCTCAGAGCATATTTCCAAAAGAAAGCTGCTAAAGTAGCGAAACCTTGTCCCCGCTGCCATCTCGAGGTGGAGCCTGATCTATCTGAACTTATATACAGTTTAGTCACGGTAGACTAGTCATCGAGTGATTAGACGACAATGCCTCCACTGTTTCCATACCAAATGCCTTGCGAATCTCGATAATTTGAGTTTCCTTGCAGATCAATTGTTGCATACAGGTCTGTGGCAGGTCGGACGGAAAGGTCAGTAAATTTTGGATTCTGCCGCTGTCAGAACTTCGTCTGACTTGAGGGGTCACAATTCTGCGGCAAAGTGTGGCTGAGCACTCACCTACAGACACGGGCAAAACGCAAGGTGGGGTAAAAAGTGTTTCCAGCTGTGCGATATTTTTCTGCGGGGCAGATCCGGCTAGACTGCTGATAGGGATACTCGACCTTGAAGGGCACGCCCAGTATTATATGTGGTTGGGTCGGTGGCGTAGACTGTGGAGCGCTGCGGGTTGGTCAACAAAGTGTGCGTTCAAGAAGAGCTTCTACCATGCGCACTCGAGACGGCCCGGAAGCTCGCAGGGTCGAACCCGACTGCGGTAATGTTAGCTTCCACATAACTCGAACGCTTACCGTGCACTGACGCATCTGTTGTGTTATGTTTCTTACACTGTTGTAATGTGACATGCCATCCCTGGCCCTAGCAATATTACTAAGCCTCTTACTGGAGCCGTATATTACTTGTGGGATGTGGCATCTTTTTCACATTTTTTTATGAACCCGTGTGGTTGTTCCTTGGGGATCTTTTGCCTACAGTTACGTTTGTCAAAGCAGTTGATCAATGGTCGAATGCGTGACGAAGTGGAAGCTGCACTGGATAAAGAAAATGAGTACATTCTACAGGCATGGGGATCAGAGGAGTTCCGCAAGTATGCTACTTCCCTTCATGATGCATTACCAAAGCTCACCCAAGCAGAATGTGCAGATTTATTCACATTTTCAGCACTTTCAAGATGATTGGTTTCACCTTACTGGCTTCCCAAATATCCAAAAGAAGCCGAGTGCTTGTGTGACCACACTAAGCATATTTGCACACAATGCAGTGCAAATAGTTTGCATGGAGCATATTTAATTTGAGGTGGCCGTTGCAGGGGAATGCAAGCCTATAAAGAGAACCTGAAAAAATCCGAGCCAAGACCAAAAATTTAGTATTTTCCAGAGGTGAGACAAAAAGCCAGCCGTTGAAGACCTATCAGTTCGGGATGGACCATCGTATCATCATCATCGAAATTCACTTTGCTTATTGCTTACGCCCGCTCAACTCTCCAAAATGAAAAATTATTGAGTAGCATATCGATGTCGTATAGGACAGTTTCCCCCAAAATATTGCTCACCAACCTGCAATATCTCTTTCCCATATTGTTTCTTCGTTGATAAAATACTGTTGGCGTGCACCCACACATTACATGCACCTCAAACGGGATATGCCATGGTACCGGACGAACAGTTGAGTGCAGATTACAGTTTCTGTCAAGAGTTATTGAGAAGATAAAGTAAGGAGTGTGGTACCTTGCTATATGAGCGAGATAATAAGGGTCTAGGTATGATGCCATCTGAAATTTGTGACACAGATCGATCACTCGAGCTGGTTGTGTGATAGTATCACTGCCGTGTGCAGTCGCATTGCTTTGTCCCAGTGCCACATCCAACACACTATCCTGAATTATGACATCTCCCGCATGCATATAAGCAAATCCAAAAGTAATAAACATCTATTATTAGGTGGAAACACAAATATAGGGCAAAATGTTGCCAGTCAGCCAAAATCTGATTATCAGACGATAAAGTTAGGTCAGATCATTAGTAGTGATGCATCGGATAATCGAATGCTCAGAACATGCGCTCAGACGATCGGACCAGACAATCATGCCCGATTATCAAACGGTCATACTGATATCATACCTGATTGACAACCTTAAGGGCAATCACAAACGACGCAAGCAAAGTTCAAAGTGCACAATAAAATTTCTGAAGAAACCTTAGGTCCTACAGCCCAATTACGTAAGGGATACCCAGCCTTGGGGTTATTTGTTCGAAAAATGTTTTGGGATGCGAATATCCTGTTATAGATGCATTGGATGCAACTTACATTTGCGCGAAATCGAAATGTGCAAAAAATAATTCGTGTGATGTGTAGCCCCGATTTCGAAATGCACATTTGATAACACAGATGTTATGTTCGCGCCAGGGATTACGACGAGTGACGACTTCTAGCTTACATTGTATGCAATAGTTGAGACACTGAGAACTTTTGCGATAAAATCACTATTTGATATTCCGCTTACGACCAATATGCATGGTATCAATCAGATGCCATCGCGTCGCTGATTGGCAGTTGCGAACGGTCGGTCGATAAAATCTGAGGTAGGATAACAGAGATCGGTAGACAGTTTTCGAAAATTTCCAACGCCATATACTTTGTGGGACGCTTACGGCTCTGAACGATGAGCGTTGGGTGCTGAGTGCCGAGTGCCGAGTGTTGAGTGTTGAGTGCTGAGTGTTGAATGCCGAGTGCCGAGTGCTGACGATCGGCGTAGAATTTCTATTTGTCACAATATTGCATCATCATTATCATTATCATGCATTGAAGCGTGGACCACATCTACGAAAATTCGATATTCGTATAGTTTTTGTTACGGCCGTCGTGCATTTATTGAAAATAGAGTCCCCGATGTAAGCAGCATGCGTGCATACCGCTTGATTCTAGCTCATCAGAAGTGGGCTGTAATCTAGTCGGTAGCGCTCCCGGGAGTCCTGTGTAGGCCCTGGTCAGACCCCTAAATATCCCGTCCTAGCTCGGGTGCAAGTGTCACTCTGTCACCTTTCACCTAGGCCACCGCTTGGGGATTTGATTTTTGTTAGAGTACATTGCCAGCTTAACACTTTCAAGATACAAGTTAGTAAAACCTAAAGTCAACTGTGTTACACACTAGTACCAGATATTCATTCCGGCGATATCCCAGTAGTGGACCTATTTCACGCTCTGTGATTATTCTGCTCGACATGCTTGGCTAAGAAACGCCGTCTGGGTACGTGGTGCGCCTAGTGCACCCCGAGTGCCCGAGAGCGTGCGTGGAGTTTCGATGTGATGTTGCAAGCCGCATTGGGCTCGCATGGGGGTGGGGGGCGACGGTACATGGAGGGCAAGGTCACCTTCAGAGAACAGCTGTACCTGGCTGCTGCGTGCGGCTGGGCCTATGCGAGCACTGGTTTCGCGACCGCACTGCACGCCCCTTCCGCCTTTCCTCCTCGTGTTCCCACGACTACGTCATCTGCATTTTCCTCACGCTTCTAGCACTACTGACTTTGTGGTGTGGCAACTTCCTGCACTATTGGCTTCCTATCGGCATGCTTGGAGTGACTACTAGAGGAGCGCGCAGAGCGCTATTGCGAGACTCAGACGTAGACAACGTCATCAGATTGAAGGGGAGGCGTTCTCAATTCTCCCACTCCTGCAACAACGTCGATCGCTGAACCCGGGGTTGCTAAGGCTGACGAGACCGCGGACATTATCGCAGTATTTCCAGGACCAGCTTCGAAGCTGGTGAGCGAGGCACGTACCGAAGGATGGACGATACCGCGCATAGGCAAGTGTAGGAATCAAGTGTTGATGGGACAATGATAACCAATCGGGTTAATAGTGTTTACACCCATTAAACAGGTTTCAGATTGAGATACACAATTATGATTAATGGACCATAATTACTTCCACACCTCAAAAGTTTGCCAGTGTCAAGGGAAATTAATTGAATACTCAAATGGGTTTCAAAGTGGACATAATCGAATCAATGATGCAACCGGCTAGGGAAATGAAACTAATTCCACCCTTGCGCATGGGCCGAGGCCCTCAAGGAGACTGTCCTTGGGGCTTATAACGACCACAACGTTCATGCCATCCATCCGTGATGTCCTCTTATCGCGCATAGCGTGCTAGTGCGTGCGTGAGCACACTGCACTGCTGCGTATCTGTACGAGTTCTCTATCTGCGAAAAATACATAAGGTCCCTGGGTGGACTGCCGGTGCTTATATGCTCTTCTTCGCAAACAGACAGTTCTCAAAATTATACAGCGGTGCATTGCGCTCACGCATGCACCAGCACACTTTGCGCGATGCATTTGAATTTTGAACCACTAAGTATTGAGCGAAACATTTTGAAGCTTCAAAACCATTGACCATCTAATACTTAACTGTGTCTGTCCACAACAAAAACGTGTGTCGGCTTCGGCTGGTGGGATGTGCTACGTATGTGTTCGTCTATGGACAGGGTGAACGGCGACATGAACGGAAACAGACAGATTGCCCGATTATGTGGACCTGTGTCACCCTGTTGATTGGTGTGCACATACTTCTGTAATAATGGCTTAACACTGGGTCCGGCTTGAGACAATATCAGCCGATAACTCGCGGATTTCGTACTCAGCGGCACTGCACAATAGAAGCTTGATCGTCGACCCCTTACAAGGAGGATGTGGTTGCAGTCTTCTTCCCACTTCAGCCCACCTTACTACACGTGTCAGTATGTGGAAACTCCTGCTTGGCAACACGTGAAAGTGCAGTCCCCAAGTATCTGAAAATGCGAGTATTCATCATCAACAACATATTAGTAGGCTTGATTCACTGATGGTTCTAGTTGAATACACTATGTCAAGTGTCTCTCCGGCATACTCAACAATCAATACAACACTTATGAAACCCTAAACGAAACGAGCCGTGTAGAGATTTGGTGTTGCTTTCCCACAAAGTGTCCGATTAAGAAACAGAAGGAGCCCTCACAATTCTCCATCTTGGTTTCATTCTTCTTTAGTCCCAAAACAGACGCCTGCCATTTTTAAGCCAACGCATCAATGACTTCTTCCTCTTGGGCTTGACTAAGGATCCTGCTGTCGTGCCGTCATTCTGCATCACTCAACAACAAACCCCACGGCTTACCCTGGCCGCAGAACAAACTGCCATGGTGTGCACAAATTGTTCGTGATGCTGGCTCTTCACAGGTTCTCCTTGACAGCTGTTCATTTGCGCGCTGAGGGTTGGATTCTCACGCTGCATACAAAAGTGCGTGTATGCGCATCGAGAATCGAGACGACGCGTGTATACGCGGCAAGAGAGTGGCACAGCACGGAATGCATGCAGCTTGGGTGGGGGTGGGGGGAGCTGCTTTCGCCTCGAAGGACGAGTTAACAACATACACTCGCCTCGCCTCAGAATACATCCATGTCAAAGAAAATATCCCCAGAAGCCATAAAGAACAAGAGTATTTTTCGTTTTCAAGGGCGGTAAATGTCACCTGCGGAATCGCTTGTGTTCCGTTCTCGGTTGTCCCCACCGTCATGTTGACAACAGCTTCCGAAGTGCCTGGTGGAGCTCCTGCGACGATGCCTGTATTGAGGGATCCTTGCTTGGCCATCAATATTTGATCCACCTGGGCAACTATGGGGGAAGCTCCTGGTGGCGCTTGAAGTTCTTTGGCCAGTGCTCGTGCTCTCTTCGCAGCTCGTTCTTCAGGAGTGCTGCCAGAGGACAAGAATATTCTCAAAACTCCAAAGCTAGCTAACAAAGCTAGCTGGACCTACTTGTAGCACGTGCAGATGACGCAAAGGTATACTAAGTTGAAAGGAAACAGCTGACCTTGCCAATTTGCGCCCACCTACATTAGATCTGACGGAAATATCCTCGTTGGCAATATCAAGCTGTGATTCGGAACACAAAACTTTATTAGGACGACGAGAAAGATAGTCGAGGTAAGGAAAATACAACCAACAGCCTTTTGAGGTAAAGAAGTGCGCATGTACAACATTTTTCAAGGTATTCTGGTAAGTAGCAAGCACAGGCTCTCAGACAATATTATGGTCGGGTGCACTGTTGCTGCTGCCAAAAAAAATTGGATTGAAGGATAATAGAAAGTTAACCGTTGAGCCTACATAAAAAGACAAGAGAATCGTCGTGACCTACTTATGCAAGGTGAATAAATGTGTATGAGGATCAAAAGACACTGCAAAGCAAGAGGGATCCATAGCTCCGTAACGTGGCACAAAGTACCTACGCTGCCCCGAGGAAGGGTAATGCGATAGCATACCGAGGTGCTCGAGACTATATTCAGAAACAGAACTGAGAATACAACGGCCCTCGTTAGACTCTTCGGGTGTAGCATTTTTTAAGACGAAAGCAAGTGACGTGGTTTTAGTTGTAAAATCCAGTTGGGAGTCTTTGACGCGCAGTCCGCAACGGCCCACCTACAAAACACGCAGCAGCAAACCAAACTTAGCAAAAGACACGGAACGGATCCGACATAACTGTTTTCAATAACCGTATCGTCTTCATTTACTCTATCAGCAACCCGTCGCTTTGAAAAACTAGTTTACACTCTAAAGTGATCATTTCCTCAAAGCACCAGTCGTGCAGGGAAAGTACTGAAACGGTCCTCACTGGTCACGGCATTTCGTCGAACTACATTTCCCTACCCTTACGACACACTTCGGTGTTCTACCAAGCGTCTGTTACTTGTACCTCGAACACAATAAACTATGCTGTTCTAGCACACTTAAATGTTCGTGACTCTCTTTCTGCTTACGTTCGTTAACTAGTGCTTTTCTTTCTCCACCGAGACCCATCCACGGGACGCAACCTGATACGCGTTCTAACTGAGCGATCGCTCCAAGAGATTTGCATTCACACCGGATTGAGGATTTCGCCTCTATTCATTTTCGCCTAGAGAATAAAACCATACCACAACTCAATACCATAACGACCTTGCCTTTAACCACAAATATCCGGGACGGCTAGAAGAAAAAACAACAATAACCACGGATACGAGCAGGACTGTATTCAACAGCACAATCTTCATACTCTTCACCGTTCTTCCTCGTCTCTTTCAATATGCATTGCGACCGGGACTCTTTCAAGATGCACGGTATGGACACTTCTAATCCTGATAACTGTGGACAAATCAGAACTTGGTTCATCAGTAACGTCGTTACGTCCTGCACGTTGGTCGACAGGTCCTGCAACCCGGACTGCAACACGGACGACCTGGCTTTTCAATGATTGGAGACCCTTCCAATACGGATATCAACGAACAACATCCGAACTTGAACCCACATGTTGAATGACACGTCGAGTGAGCCTCCCTGCCACTATATTTCAACAGGGACTGCGATCGGGACAACCCCTGTATGCATATCTATACGACTAACAGCGAACGACTCTTCACACGAATAGCATAAACATGCGCAAGTAGGAGGTCCTTCTCACCAATCTGAGCAAGTTCGGGCGGAAGCACTTCGACTTGTTACTGCGTTTTAAGCTGGAAACTACAGTACGAACTATAACTTTAAACTTACCAACTACTAGGCTTGGTTGATCTCAATTTTGAGATCTCCGCTAGGCCTGTAGGCCATCTAAAATCCGATCGTTCGATTATCTCATCATTCGTTTGTATTTTGTATTTATACTAGGCGGATCGATCTCAAAAAGAGATCTCCACTAGGCCATCTGACCGTAGGATCATGTGCGCGACAGTGCTTCGCTTTTTGCTTCCCAACATGCCATGCCATAACGCGAGGGTGGCGTCGCGATAAATATGCGCGACTGCAGTGGCACTGTCATCGTTAGCGTCTGGCGATCGTGAGATCGGAAGTTCGTCTGTGTCGCCCGTTGGGATTCGCGCTTTGCTGATTAAGTCAGGTAAGTAAGTAAGGTAATTTGGTCCGGTTCCAAATTATAAGGAGCAGAGGTAAGAATACGAACAGTGCAGTGAAAGAATAAAAACAGAGGCGGACCTGGCGGTGTCATCGTTATCGTTTGGTGATCGTCAGATCGGACATTTGTTCGTGTCGCCCGTTAGGATTCGATTTTTGCTTGTTTAAAGTAAGGTCAGGTAAGGTAAGGTAAGGTAAGGTAAGGTAATTTGCTTTGGTCCTACGCTAGAACATAAAGAGCAGAGGTAACTACCGTCGCATATCACCTACTACTAAAGCAATTTTTTCACACTTAAGATCGATTTTTTTAATTTTCTGTAATAGTCAGGGTCCTTCACAGGTAGTACCTTGTACCTCCAGGTACTCTCAATTCGGGCACATGGGTCACAGGTACAGGTAAAGGTATTTGGGCGACAATCTGCACCGGTACAGGTACCTAGGTACTTCCTATCAGGTATAGGTACACTAAGTGCTGACTGTTATGGTGGCATGACATTTTTAGAGCAAATCTACGGGGTTTGCGTGAGGGGGGTCTGACCCCCCTCTATGCATGGGTAAATGGGGCCTCCTTCGGGAATATTTTGGTAAACCCTATTGCCAAAAAAATAGGTTTCACGCCATGCGAATTTGGACCCTAAAAGTTGAATTTTGGGGTCACCTAAGGGCAAAATTCGTGTTCGCGTGTCCAATTTTTCGTAAATGGGGGGCGATGACCAGTGATGTATGGGGTATGTAACACCCCAATAGGGTTTATTTGAGCCATCTAGGTATCTCCAGCACGCTTATTTAAACTGGGGAAAATCGGGTCTGAAAACTGCCCCTACTGTCAACAGAATACAAAATGCACCTTCGAACACATCCAACTTGAATGCCCAGGACATAATAATAGTTTGTATAGTCTTAGAACAACCCAAGATATCGAACTAAGGAAAATCATCGCTGAAGAAATCTCAGAAAAGCCTAAACTACTAAACCCTGGAAAGGGTACCACATACATCAAAACACAGCCATCGAAACTTTTTCCACTTGCTGACCTAAGACAGGAAATGAATGAGGAATTATACTTACACGCTCTCCCGGAAGCTAGCATGTACCGTCCATCAAGTTCAAAAAAGAATACCATTGCTGTGACCGCAAAGCCTGAAGTGGACCATGTTACGGGAACAATTAAATATCCCGAACTCCAATATGTCCAAAAGAAAGAGTTTTGGAAACTTTTGGCTTGGCACCGCCTTTCCAACAAAGCAGTCCCATGCTCACTTGCGGAGTACTCGAATAGGGCACACGATATCCATGAAGCCCTCAATGCATGTAAGTTTGAATCGGGAGACCCTAAAAACTGCTATGCAATAAGAAGAAGCCTCTTAGATATTTTGGTGGATGACAGAAACCTTGACAAAAACGGCTGTGAACTTTTCTCCAACCCACTAAATGCCCACCCTAGAATTTACTCGAGAAGATGCATACCCACCACTAGAATGAAAAAAGCCCTCAGGCCCTTATGTTATCATGGGAAAATCGGCTTTGATGGTCTCGCTTGGGATGCCTACGTGGACCCGTTAACAGGCATTGGCAGAATCGTTTACGGAAATCCCCCCTTTGATGGAAAGGATAAGGGCAAATCTTCGGCGGTTATGACTACCTTGGAAATGGGACATAAAGCGGCCAACACTGTCCCCGGATTTTCAGGAACATGGATTCTTCCGCTGTCTCCCAAAAACCAAAAAAGATGGTTTGATAAAGGTTTTAAACTTGTTTTCAGATTCCCGCATAACACTATTCCATTTATCCCACATGGTTATTGGACGGGTGATGACCCCTACGTTCTCCCAGGTGGCGGATGCTATAAGGATGATTTTTCGGATGTCGTTATCATAGCTATAGACAGTGCACCCAGTGATACTCAACCAGCCTTTGACCGGAGGCCTACACAGAAAAAGATTGCTAGATGGTTCCTCAATGTCCTTCCTAAGTCCAGAGTCACGGAGAAGAGGCTAGAATACACCGGAGTCAGCCCTGATATTTGGAATGAAGTTCTGAACGAAAGGGACAACGTACTTGCTTCTTCGCTGTGCCCATGGCCCACTCAAGACCCCCCCTATCATCAGAATGGTGCTGAGCATTATTATGGCGGTCACCATGACACGACAATCACCAATGCAACTTCTAAGCCCTTCATAAGCACCGTGAAATGGCCCAAAGCACTTACACTCATGGGGTACCTCCCTCCTCTTTTTGGTACTGTCCTCAACACGATAGGTGTTCCCCGTGGCAAGATTAAACCTCTCCTTAAAAAACTTTCAAGAATCTGTAGGCAACACACCAGAAATAGGCGAGACGTGTTTCTGTTAAACACCTCCACCACCTTGAACACTGACCCGCATACAGTTGACATCCTGGGCAATGAGACCATGACAAAAACAGAAGCTGTGCAAAAATCAAACGACTTTCTTCAACCCCTCCTGCAATAATTTTCAAAAGTCTTGCAATAAAAGATGGCTCTCTGTCCTCTAGGGGAGGGGCCCTCCCCCCTCTCCCCTCCCCCACCACCCCCCCTCTCCCCGCCCACCCCGACCCCTTCCTCATCGTCTCCAAATACCCCCTTAATTCTTCGACTTCCCTCCCCACCGCTCAGATTCAGCCACCCCTCCACTCACCCGGCCATGGCTGCTTCTCCATCTTCTAGAGTTTTTTGCTTAGCACCTAGCTTTTTCTCTAGATGTCACCCTGCTGAAAAGTGGGTGAGCCCCTTTGTGGGCGCGCTATAGTAGAGGGAGTAGCCCCTAGTGTTTTCACTAGCCTGCTTTGCAGGGTTACCGCACTCTCAGGACTTTGTCCCCTTTGCTAGCGTAAATGTTTTATTATTATTATTATTATTATTATTATTTCATCTAGGACCAATTGATCATAGTTACTATGGGGGTACCTTGCAAAGGGGGTAGGATACCCCCATATAGGCAGATATCACATATCAAAATTTGGGATTTTTTTTCAAGTACAAAAAGTTGCCCCAAACCCAACTCTATCGATCTAGCATAGTGCCATTTAAGTGGTTTTTTCGGTCCTGGGCCAAAATTTGTCCCCTTACGTATGGGGGCCCATATTGAAGCCCCTGGGGGGCTACAACGGGCCTGGCAGTTGGGGGGGCAATTCGGTACCGATTCTACTCCGTTTTGGGAGTAAGTACCAACATAGGAGTTAAGGAACCTCGAGGTCATCATCGAAGTCGCTCAGATCGCAATATTCGATAGTCCTCGACATCGATCGCGCGCATATCGATAAGCGCGCACGATTTTCGATTTTGCTTAACTCCTATGGTGGCATGACATTTTTAGAGCAAATCTACGGGGTTTGCGTGAGGGGGGTCTGATCCCCCTCTATGCATGGGTAAATGGGGCCTCCTTCGGGAATATTTTGGTAAACCCTATTGCCAAAAAATTAGGTTTCATGCCATGCGAATTTGGACCCTAAAAGTTGAATTTTGGGGTCACCTAAGGGCAAAATTCGTGTTCGCGTGTCCATTTTGTCGTAAATGGGGGGCGATGACCAGTGATGTATGGGGTATGTAACACCCCAATAGGGTTTATTTGAGCCATCTAGGACCAATTGTTCATAGTTACTATGGGGGTACCTTGCAAAGGGGGTAGGCGACACCCCCGCCACTAATAATGGAGGACTCCGCGGAGTCGGACAGCGACGCCTCGCGCTGCTCGTTCGCCACGGCCGCCTCCATGGAGGACTTGATTACCGCCTCCGAGTCCAGCGACAGCGAGCCGTGGGCTCGCCGAAGCGGAGGACGAGGCGCAGGAGTTGGTGTGTGCGTTGCACGGCCTCCCGGGCCCCGCGCGGGACGCTGGGTGCAGATGGGGACCGCATCCCCTCCGAGCGCGCTGGGAGGCATTCCACATGCTCACCCGCGAACGCCGCGATCAAGCTGCGAGAGACCACGCCGAGCGAGGGCCTGGAGTCAGAGCAGTTGGGAGGACGACGCCTTTGCGCTTTGGGACACCGCCCGGACTCTCAACGAGACGACGGCTCGTGGGCGGTGGACTGCAAAGAGTTCACGCCGGAAACCCCGACGTCTGCTGAGCAACCCGGCGACGTCGCTCGACTCCAAGCCCCGCGACGTGGACGTGCAAAAGCTCGCAGGAATGGAGACGACGGCATCGACCGAGCAGAAGCCGGCTGAAGCAGCGCCTACTCCACCACCTGACGAGATGGACGCCGACGTTCCCGCTTGGGTCTGGGCAGAGCTGGAAAAGATCAAGGAGGAGTACAAGGACGTCATCCGCAGCGAGCTGCCGGAATCCGGAGTGCAGGACCGCGAGTACAAGATAGTCCTACCTGCGCCTGAGGCCGCGGGACTACGATGGAGCGCCACTCCACCGCCGGGGGTACAAGGTAAGCTGTCAACGGAGGAACTACGGCAACTACACCGACAGCTCGATGAACTCCTAGCTAGCCAAAGGGTACATCCGACCCTCGTCTAGTCCTTGGGGAAGTCCGGTTTTGATGGTGCCGAAGCCCTCCACCAATCCGGAGGAGCTTCGGCTCGTCATCGACTACCGGCAGATCAACGAGATCACAAGTATCCGCTGCCGGACAAGGGTCAAGGACAAGTATCCGCTGCCGGACGTCCAAACGCTCATAGACGATCTCCAAGGAGCCAAGTACTTTGCCACCGCGGACGCCCTTTGGGGATTCTGGCAGGTTCCCATGAATTCCGAGGATGTGGAGAAGACCGCCATGAACACCGCGTTCAAAGCGTACGAGTGGTTAGTGATGCCCATGGGACTATCCAACAGTCCTTCTTGCTGGCAAAGACTGATGCAGCAATACCTTGGACACCTCCCCTTCTGTCGAGTGTTCGTCGACGACCTCACGTTGTTCACGTCGACCCCGGAAGCTCATCTCGCTCCCTTTGAGTCCAGGATCCGTTTCATTTCCTTGACCTCCTCGTCCGCAGCACGCTCGGGGGCACGCTGAGTCGCACGGTGTTCTTTCATCACGTTGCGGACGGCGCGAGCGTCTTGCATTTCACGGCCCAGCTAAAAGAAAACAATGTATTAAGAATAACATGTCCCCGATTTACAACCGAAAGGTAACAAAAAAAGAGAGGCGATACCTTGTAGACGTCCATGGGTGAGCCTTCTGGAGAGGAGAGCATCTTCTCGAAGGCGACCGTTGTGGCGGAGTTTTTCAGCTTCTCGGAAGTGAATCGACCACCGAAAACGGGAAGGGCTTCTTTGATGGCGTCTTGGGTTTCTTTGGAAACTACGGCCTTCCCCTTTTTATCCACCATGGGTTGGCAGGCGTGGGTGCCTTCGTGTTTAAAGAGCAGTAGGTGGCCTTCGGCTGCGGGAAGGCCGATGCGGACCAAAGTACAGTAAAACGCGGTATATAAGAAATTGGGTCTATAAGAAACTAGCCGCTAGTTTTTTTCGTATTTGTCTAAGAAACTCTAAGAAACTAGCCGCTAGCATGATGCTCCGCTCGCCATCCAAAAAGCTATGGATTAAGAAAGTAAACCGCTAGAAAACGAGAACTCCCCCTGTGAGATAATTAGCCTATTTAAGAAACTGGCCGCTGGAAAAAATTCAGATTCAATAATTCATACGAGCTAACATGCTAGTGTGTGTTATTGATAGTGATCGAAGTACAATGTTGCCATTGTTGTTTGCCCCTACCCACGATCGTTAATGCCCCTACTAAACGTTTTAGGGACTTCAGTGTGTTTTTTGCTCCTGCGTCCATTCTTTTCCCCACTGAATTAAGAAACTGCACGCTAGAGACGGTAGATGAGATGTGAACTTTGGCAAATTAAGAAACTTTGCCGCTAGAGCGTGAGCTGCGCACCTACCTGCACATAAGAAACTGGGCGCTACAGCCGTATCGAGCAAAATCCAATGCCGAACATTATCCCTATTTAAGAAATTGACACGCTGAACTCGATAAATCCAACGACCTAAATCTAAGAAAATCGCCCGCTGACTTGGGGAATTTCGGACCCACCCAATAAGAAACTAGCGGCTGGCGTTTTCAGGCCAGTTTCTTATATATCGCGTTTTACTGTAGCCCGGGCACCACAGGTAATAACTTCCGTTGGTTCTTGACACTTTTTGCATGGAGGGCCTTCAGTCGCTCACACTGAGAAGGAATCGTGGTAAAATGTGGTAAACTGGTGTTAAAATGTGGTAAACTGGTGGTAAACGGCGGTAAGCCCCTATGTGGGGTGGTAATCAGGTGGTAAACGTTAAAATATTTATTTAAAAAAAATAACTGACGGTAAATCATTGGTAGTTTGCGGTAATATAGGTTGAAGCATGGTAAAAGCCTGGTAATTTCAGAATGGAGCGTGGTAAACGAGGATCTGGAATGGTAAATGGCCGTGGCCTAATGGTAAATGGATATGAAACTTCGCAATGTAGTATAAATATAGAGACGGAGCTGGTAAACCGTGGTAAACGAGGATCCTACCTGAATGGTAGATGTGCAATTCTCTGGTCTGTGGCCAAGGTAGAATTGACAGGAGTGGAGCGACTGGCGAATGGCGGCCAGGTATGAACGCAGGCAGGGGTATATATCATCGTTCAGTAGATGGGTACAGTAGGATGCGTCACATACAGATCGTATCATACCTGTCTCGGCTAAACCAGTAGGGAGCCGAAAGGTAGCCGATTTTAGTGGCCACGCGCACCATAGCTGATAAGAGAGGTAACGTAGCCAAGAAACCAAGTTAGGTTCTGGAAGTTGAAGTTTTAAAAAAACAGTTAAACTGTAACAGTTTATTATTTTGTTTATTTAATTTAAGTAGCACAAGGTCGAGAAAGAAAATGGCTGGTAAGTAGTTTTGCTATTTTTTTGAATCACGCGGGTGACAGAAAGCAGTTCTGTTGCAATGTATGCAGAACAGTTACTTTACTTTTAAAAGCGAGTACTGTTACTTAAGAATGGAGAGTACCCGGACAGGAGCAACGGGCGCTGCTGAACAAGGTGCACCTAAACGGGCAAGGACGGCCACGGATGGCAGCGAGGCTGGCCAAGCCGCACTCGCTCCAAAGGTTACGTGTCCCATGTTTGTCTCTTGTGGATGTGCATGTTGCTTGGATAAGTTCGTTGCTTAATTACTTAACCGCTGTTCGACAGACCCTCACACCGCGCCGAATCAGGCGCGTGGCGCGTGTGGCGCTCTCCCCGGCGCCGTGCCTTATGCTGCTTCATCTGCGGTTGCGAATCAGCGGCCAAATGGTGAACAGCGGCGCTTAAAATCGTGGGTGGGATGGGTTGGGGTATCCCGGGTGGGTCGGTGCGGGGCGCACTATGTTGGCCAGGTTCCAATGGCGTGCTCTGTCATGGACGGCCATCCATATGCGGATACGCCTTGTATGGTTCTGCACGTGGAGGCGGGGCTACCCCAAGATCTGCAGGGGCTAGGCATGCAGGCGGTTCCCCCCATCGTCGGACCCGCAGGATCCGTCGGGGACGCCGGACCCGATGGCCTGGGGGAGGCGTGCCTGCTTGTCTGGACCGCATGCTGTATGGCCACCCTTATTAAGGTGAAGCAGCAGTGCACTACACACATGGACACGCTTATTGGCCTGGTGAACTTGGTGGACTTGTGGGCGGATGCTAGGGCACAATTGGAATCCCCATTACCGGCTGATTCAGCGGTAACGACTAAACGGTGTACTGATGTTGCGCTGGGGAACCGTGAGGCACACGCCAGAACCTGTTGGGATGGGGTACGGGCTGCGTGCAAGGCCAATCGCATCGCCGTGCATGAAGGGTGTGACCCCACGGCACTGGGCGCTGCGTTGCAGCTGCGCATAGGTTTATGCAACCAGAAGATTCGAGACTGCGTTGCGGAGTGCACGCGGATCGAGAACACGTTCCTGTACGTGGAGGATGGTGCCACGTGGAGGCGTCGCGCACGAGCTACACACGATGCTGTGGATTTTCTGACGCCCTCTTCCCTGTTTAGCACGCGTGATTGGAACAGGGAGGACGAGCGGGGGGCTAACTGTCTCCGACCAGGGGCCAGGTATGCCGTGAGGGTGGACTGGGAGCGCGCGAAAGCGGAATATCCGGGGGTCTGGGGGAAGGTGCTTGAGCATCATCACGCCAGCATGCAGAAGGCGGTCCGGGTGTCAGGGGATGGCCAGTTCTTGCCAACCCCAGCTGTCCTACTGCATGCGCAACCTGGGGAGCTGGGTGCAGTTGTGGCACACTGACCTCTTGCTCCGGTGCGGCGAGGAGGCATCAAGCTCTTCCCAGTTTTCCTCCGGAATGTTCCTTGACGAGCAGAGCTACACGGAACTCCTGCCGGATTCGGCACGGTCAACGCATTGGCAGCGGTGCGAGGACGGCGCGTTCCACTTCACACTCGACCACGCAGCGTCCGGCTTTCCGTCAGCCACGCCGTTAAGGCGCGTCCGTTTTGCTGGCCCGCCGGGCAGCGTCATTGTTTGGCCGGGGGACAGAACTGTGCACCGGGGGCTTTGCCCGGTTGGGGAGGTGCCTGGTGGGGGTTGCGGCCTGCGTACCGCGGCCACGATGTCCGCAATTCTCTACGGCGCCATCAGCACGCAGCCTGGAGTCCCCGCCACGAACGACCAAATCCGCGCCGAGCCGCTGGGAACGTTGTCCCAGTATGGGATGCCATGGCACTTGCAATGCCTTGCTTGCGGCGACGCAATACGGTTTGGAGGGAGCTACGGGAGCCTGCCTGAAGTATGGAGCTGCGATCTGTGTGTGCAGGCGGGTCTGCGGTGTGACCCGTTGCAGGGAACTAGCCTCCAGCAACCCGGTCTGGTGATGTGTGGCCCATGCTACGACTGGCGCAACCAGCATGCGGTTGGGGCGCCCCGAGTGGTGCACGCTTTGCACCCCTCCAGCACATGTCCCAACTTCGAAAACATGGAAGGCTGGTCAAAGATGCCACTCCCGGAGGCGCGGCTGCACACCACTCTCAAGATGTCCGACCTCGTCTTAGCCTGGGAAGTGCTGGAAGCCTTCGTTGGGAAGAAAGCGTGGGATGCGAGGCCGGAGGCAGAGAAGGTTGAGCTTGCCCGCATCAGGTGGATAGATGGTCAGGCAAATCCTCTGCGTGTCCCTGCACGCGTGGGACCGCTGACATTCGATGGGTCCGCAGACACACAGCGGACGAACACCTGTGTTCTCTACCAGCGGATGGGTGTGCATTGCCCCGGACTGCGCAGTCTGGTCTTTGGAATCCTGAAGGCGTGCAGGGCCTCAAACCTAGCAAAGGTTGAGGGTTGTGCGATCCCCATCAAGAACGTGGGGCACTTATTCCATTTATTTCATGGTGCGGTGAAGGTGAACCACAAGCTGGCATCCGTACTTGCCGACCGACGCAAGTTGACCATGGAGTTCGCGATGGGCGTGGCTGATAAGCTCACACACAGGTTTAACGGCGAGTTCCCGAACTTCGGTGGGGGGGGAGCTGCAGAAAAGGGGGGTGCAAAACGCGCTTTGCTGGTCCGCTGTGACTGCTCACAGCAGGAGGGGGGTGACCAACCATCTCCCGCGATGTGGGGTGGACGCTGGGAAGCGCGACCGACAGACGCGTGACGAAATGCTGAGGGGTCGCGATTGGAGCAGCCCGTGTGTACTCCCTGCATGGAACCCGATCGCACAGGCGCAGATGACGCAGCGACAGCTACCAGCCCCACTGGTGACGCAGAGGCGCAACTGCGGGGGTGGCCCTCTCCCCAGACGCCAACGGCTACTGCGGACTCGGCCGCTGCGGAACCCATGGACACCCGGGCGGTCCCCAACCACACTGAGAAATAAGCGTGGTAAAATGGTGGTAAAATATGGTAAAATGGTGGTAAATTGTGGTAAATTGGTGTTTTACCACCATTACACTAATAGTGGCGATATAAATCCCGTGGGTAATTTCCTATTGGTCTGTTGGCACTTTTCTAACACGATTTTATCACATTTACTTATAGCGCGGTAATTATATATTATTGTTTACCATTGCTGTATATAATTTACCATGGTACCCCCCTACGACCGGTAAATTGACCCCCAATGGTAAAATTACCACATATGACCGGTAAATTGACCCCCAATGGTAAAATTACCACATATGACCGGTAAATTTACCACGGTATGACCACGGTAGGACACGTGGCAGGCAGGATGCACTGTGATACGGACACCTGTGCAAGATTAGTGCACGTGGCAATCATGCATGGAATGTTACATAACTGTTACCGGATATGCTAGGTAGGTAAGTATGTGGCTTTGCAAGTAAGGTCACACTAGAAGCAATAAGGAGAAAGGAAGGAAGGACGCATGCTGCTGGTTTCTAGCTTGCCGTTGCTAAGGTCTTGAGCATCGTGCAGATTTCATTCCTGGCCAAAGGTAGATGGCGTGGAGGGGGATTTTAAATCCCGGAGGACGGTGGCAGATACACTTGGTCTCAAGGCGTGACGCCGGCATCAGCAGGGTATGTTTGGCATCCTCGTTCAAGACAAAGACGGCACGGCTGTTCATGCGCGCGTTTTTGATAGTCGGGTATGCCGTCACCATGGCTAGACGGCACACAGCGCAATGTGTGGCCGGGTCCCAGATCAGATAGTAAGCTTCCACGCGGCCGTATTCAAATGCATCGGCTTCAGAGGATGCTAAGGCTACGTTGTAGGAGATTCTGGTTACTGCCCTGGTGTACATCGTGGACGTGAAGTCCTCGTCGCCGTGCCGCATTCGTGGGAAACATAGGACGTCCAAGGCGTCCCGTTCTAGCTCGTATCGCTCACCGTGCATGGCACGCAAGGAAGCCGCCAGGCCCGGCAGCAGCCTTCCTTCCGCATCGGCGCTTAGCGCGGATACAGCCACGCCACCGCGGATGAGGTGATGACCGACATCCATGAAGTGACACGCGAGCCCCGGGTCATCGCGGAAACCCGGGCCGTCCTCTTTCACCGAGTGCGCGACATAGTCTGGAAGGAACCGGATCCCGGGGTACAAGTGAGCCATGTCATCTACACGGTCTTTCAGCAAGTAGGCGTTACCGATGCATGAATCGATGGCCTTCCCCCCCACCGGCTCCGGCACCACCCCCTTCGCCTCCCCCAACAGGCGCTCCACCCATAGCTCGATGTTGGAGCTGACAACGCCTACCTTCTCCTCTTGCTTGCACAAGTGTACCACGGCTAGGCGTAGATTCAGCGTCAGCATGTTCATAGGGCACTCGTTCTCAATAATGACAGCGAACTCCCTCATACGCAGCTCCGCTTGTGCGCGAGCCTCTGCGCGGTCTTCGATTGTGCCGGCGCACACCTGCCGGATGAAATATATCACAGCCTCCCTCAGCTTCCACCAAGCCCTGTCCAACTCTCGGTTGAGACTCTCAAGGACGTCCATGAATACCAGCGGGCTGAATATCAAAATGAAGTTGAGCCAGTCCTCCATAGTGTAGTTCCCTGCAAACAAACCAAGCGTTCCGGGCGACATCAGCATGCATGCACCGTTCATTCAATCAATGGTCGACCCATACAACGGGCGGGCCCATGCACACAATGCACGTAGATCTCGCATGCATGGGAAGAACAGCTTTCCTGCAATCATGCCAGCACACCTACCTGCATATTGCACCACGTCCTGGTACTCACGGTGCATGTCGTGCGGGGCACACAGCCCTTTGCCGTTCTTCTGTAGCTGCTTTAGCTGCGCGGCGTTGAAGTAGCACGTGTCATCGCAGTTGGGCACCTTGTGGCGGAACATCTTCACAGTACTCTTCACGACACCGAAGGTCATACAGTGCATGAAAGGCAGCACGTATGCCGACATGGCGGTGAAATATTCCAGGGCCTCCAGGGGACCCTTACCGTAGCGCCCGGTCCGCATGGGATCAGCGCCCTCCTGGGTTAGCTTGACTAGTTCCTCGTGATCCTCCTGGGTTAATAGCACCGACGGGTCCCAGGCATAAACCGTCTCCCCGTCCGGTAAATAGCTTTGTGCGATAGGCTTGGCATAGCCTAGGCAATACATCCCACCAGTTGGTCCGGGGGTGCCCTCCCACAGGCTCAGGTAATCGTTGCGTCTGGCAGCCACCGGAGCGAACCTTCCCAGATCGTTCCGCGCAACGGTGTCACAGTAGCACAGCACCAGAAACACACTGAACTTATCATGCCACTTGCCAAAGTAACCATCGTATACTCGGAACGGCGTGCCTTTGTCGTCAGCGTGCCCGTCGCGTAACTCCTTGAGCTCCTTCACGAGGCGCTCTTGGATCACGTCATTGTTCTTCCAGTGCTGCCTAGGGCCCGGAACCACAATTACGAGCCCGGTAAATTCCATCCTAACCCGATCCTGCGAACACCCCCATGGATGCACCGTCAGTCCTCCCTTCTTCAATCACCGGGAAGCCTTCACAGCCAGACACGCTAGCAGGTGTACAACCTACGGCACGCAAGGCGGGACGCAGTGCACCTTGCATACGCCTACACTGCAGAAGCAGACCAGCAGCAGGGGACCACCTGCATGCGTTACACTGGTTAGCCTTATTCTAGTAACAAGGCACATCGCAACGGTTCGAGTTGCAGATTGTGGCGGCGTGTACCCGAGGGTGCAGGTCCGCGCTCCGCATCGCTCCGAACCTCGTGGACCATCCCCTGCACCGTGCGCGCCACATTCCCACCATTACGCCCGGTGGTGTGTCCCCACCCTCACGTGCAACGCATCGTTTGCACCATAGCGCTGTTCAGGTCAGCCATTCCATTGTTTCAACATACATCAAGGGGAGGGGGGGGGCTTGGTAGAGTGCTGGGTGGGAACCCTATGTTCACAATGGCACCCTATGCACCTATCTACCGTACGCGCACCCTCGCGCATCCCTCCCCACCCACGACTCGCAGCGCCGCTGCTCACCCTTTGGCCGCTGATTCGCAACCGCAGATGAAGCAGCATAAGGCACACCGCCGGGGAGAGCGCCGCACGCGCCACGCGCCTGATTCGGCGCGGAGCGGAGCAGCCTCCCCGCACCCTTGGTCCCTGGGTCCTATGGTCCTTGCGTGCGGACTATGCACCTATCTACCGTATGCGCACCCTCGCGCATCCCTCCCCACCCACCACTCGCAGCGCCGCTGCTCACTCTTTGGCCGCCGATTCGCAACCGCAGATGAAGCAGCATAAGGCACGGCGCCGGGGAGAGCGCCGCACGCGCCACGCGCCTGATTCGGCGCGGAGCGGAGCAGCCTCCCCGCACCCTTGGTCCCTGGGTCCTATGCTCCTTGCGGGCACGCTTTGCACCTATCTACCGTACGCGCACCCTCGCGCATTCCTCCCCACCCACCACTCGCAGCGCCGCTGCTCACCCTTTGGCCGCTGATTCGCAACCGCAGATGAAGCAGCATAAGGCACAGCGCCGGGGAGAGCGCCGCACGCGCCACGCGCCTGATTCGGCGCGGAGCGGAGCAGCCTCCCCGCACCCTTGGTCCCCGGGTCCTATGGTCCTTGCGTGCACACTCTGCACCTATCTACCG
>LGRX02006367.1:0-12300 GCA_001247695.2 Cymbomonas tetramitiformis
CCCACATCAAATGTCGAGCGTCCCTATACCAACTCACCTGCCCTTCAGGATATCACAATGAATCAAAGTGCGCAGGTAGATGCACCTTTCCGATCATGCTAAAAGGTTGTGAGCGCACCTGGCGGGAATGATGTCCGCTCATTCCGTGGGTGACCAACGGCCATGGACCATTTTCAAACGTGCTCATGGACTTCAAATTGCGAACACTGTAAGTGAATTACGAAAGGAAAATAGGTGCGCAGGCAGGATCTACTCTCAAAATTTCGTTCGAAAATTATGGGGTAAATCATAGTTTTGGGCAAGCGACAAAGTGCGTGGGTGTGTGGGTTACGTAAACACCAAACGCATCTTGCTTGCGGCGACCACGCAATGACCAACCACCTGCGGAAAATATACGGTACGCGAAAATATCAGAAACTATTTTATACTAGCAACACAATACAATCAAATTATTTAGGCTGATCTAATCAGAGTTTGCAGTGTGGTTTTCGGCTCCGTGCTTTCAAACTTCGGAGACGCACGTAAGACTAAATGGGAAGTCAAGAGCTCACGATACTCAAGGTGAGGTCATGGTCATCGCCAGTGACATTTCTGCTGATGTCATCGATTACTGGACCGCGAAGAAACGGTGCAGTGCGTTCGGGATTTCCGATGACGGTTACGATCCAAAGCGAAACGAGAACGCGGATCGCGGATCATCACCATCGTTATGAGCACGCTCTCAGGCGATTCAGGAACGGGGATCGTGACGTGTCGTCTTTGTTACACGAGCGCTCCGCAACGGGGGGGAACGGGGAACAGTCGATTACGCATTCAGAACTGAACGCCGAATTCCAGATGTTGGCTACAGTCACAGCTCCGGGTGGTGTGCTGGACTTTAGGTTCAGGGTTATTATTATGGGCTCTGATAGCCCCTAGCCTGACCCGTCTCTGATCGGAACCGTGACTCCGCTAGTAGCTAGGATGACAGTACAGTAGTACTGTACTGTCAGTCATTACTTCGTATTATCCGGGTTTCCGAGATGCATGATAAAAGCACTCGGCCGGACTGTTATGGGAGCTTAGCCAGTTTGTTTCACCGAGCGGAACACCTGTTCTCGCATATAAGGTGCTGGACGGAGTAATTAAATCGGGCAAATGGACGGTGCATATATTCGAACTTCGGTAATTAAGCCAGTGTTAAGGACCATCCGACGGCCCGAACATCCTATAAAATTCTTATTTTCGGGGATCCTTATTTTCCGTGGAGCACCCGTAGTGACACATAGACATATTTGCGAGATATGTTGGATATACCCCTAAAACCAGGGATATATGATGTGAGATGAGACTTTCAGCCCCCCCCCATAAGGTGGGGCAGTCACACTCTCGCTGATCACCCCTTGACCCGAGGTGCCACGTCAGCCTGCTTCCGCCAGTTCGTTCCGCCAGTTCGATAATAAAACCTCAGAGTTATTTTATTATCTCATCTTAGTCTGCAGTGTATCACGGTGTCACACCCTGTAAGTGCTTCCGCCAGCCTAATATATATATCATATATTAGCCTTTTCGGTCAGGTTATCGGTCCACCATCTTTGGTGTGGCATCCGTTTTCTCGGCTACTTTGATCACGCACGTAACCCGCACGTAACCCGCACGTAACAGCACGTAACCCGCACGTACCTCCGCACGTACCTCCGCACGTAGCTCCGCACGTACCCCAGAAAATTGTATTTTTTTCGACCAACTTCAACCGGAATCAACGAGACCTTCACCCCTTCTTATCGGCGTTTTTGGTTTCGCCACATCTCTGCATTTTTCAAACTGGAATATTTCATCCCTGCAATGGCTACCCCGTCACATGCAGCGATCCGCGCCGCCCGCCAACGTGCTTCCGGAGATTCTGAAACATCTCCCACCAATGGAGGCCGCCCGCGGGGCGCTACCCGACGCATTGTCACGACATCATCATTGCGCACACGACCCACTTGTGTTGGCCCTTCCGCCACTGCTGCCGAATTTCATCGGGATCCGGCTGTGTGGGTCTCTACACCCGTGGAGGAAGGAAGAGAGGACGAGTACTCCGACAAGATGACCTACGCCTTCACTTACGCTGAGGACGTCCTCACCCTTTTGCACGCCCACGAATTCAAGAAGAACGTTGGTATCACTCTGGACACTTCGGACGCTGAGACTGACTTCGCTATATTACTCAGCAGCATTCACCACGTCTTGGGGCCCATTTCGCACTACGAGTTCGACATGCTCCTCGACTTGGACAACGAGTACGAGGCCTACCACATGGTCCTCAACGAGCTCATCTTCACCATTTTGCCCGTTTTTCTCCGCGGCTCGGCTCTGCGTTTGTACAACGAGTCGGCCAAGGTGCACCCTGGCGATGGCCGCTGTGCTCTCCAGCGCTTGCGTTTTTTCGTGGAGGGCATCCCTGACCCCGACACTGAGCGCTTCTGGACGAGGTTGCGCGCTGTCATCATCGACGAGAAGAAGGACCCAGCTCCGCAATTGGAAGTCATCAGCAAGCTCATGGACAAGCACGCCCGCACGCACTCCACCTACACTGACCGAGAGCGAGTTCGAGATCTCTGGCACATCCTGGCCGCGTCCGCGGCAAATTCGTGCTACGTGTCCCCCTTGTACCTGGTGGTGCTACGCAACTTACGGGCTGGTGCGATTCACACTTTTTCTTCCCTCCAGCTCGAGCTTCGGACCGTCTTTCGCGACGAGTCCCCATTCGCCAAGCTTGCGGGGAAGGCTGTGTCCTCCGCCTCTGGTGGTGCTGCGGCCTACAGCTTCGATGCCACCAAGTCCAAGCGACGAGAGCGACGCGAGGCACCAGTTGGTGAGTGGAAGGCAGAGGGCGACATGCTCTTCAAAAAGTGGTTTGGCACTGGTTTCCCCTGCGTCACATGCTTCCGCTTGTATGGTGTGACGTGTGCCCACCAGGAGACGAAGGGCCTCTGCCCACGCATTTGCAAGGAGGCGTACGCGGACGGTAAGGCCCCTGACTTCGCCGCCGCTGCACCTCCTGTTTCGCCGCCATGGACGAAGCAGGCAGTGCCTCAGCTCGCGTCGGCCACGGAGAAGCCGCCCACGACCGAGGATGCAGCCGCCATGACGTTGCGGCTGCCGCCCCCTGAGGATTGGCCGCCCGAGGATCCGCCCTCCCCTGACTCACCTGGCTACGCCCCTTTTCGTGATGTGCCTCCCAGCGATGTTCCACACCCCTCTGTGCATCCCGGCGGTCTCGATCGAGGCGGTGGTGTCCATCTGGCTGCTGCCCGTTCACTCGCACCTGCCGACGACGAGGACGAGTGGGACCACTGCCCTGCTTACACGCAGGGGCCCATCTGGTTGCCGAGTTTCAGTGGATCACGGCCTCTCGCCGATGGCGCAATCGACCCGCCACCAGACGCATCACGGTCTGGTGGTGTGCAACATTAAATCAGACGGACACTTGCAATGAACGGCTCTAGCTTGTAGTGCAGTAGTTTCAAACTGTGAGAGGTCCCATTGGGCCTGTAACTGCTGCCTATTTTTGCCTAGGGTTTAGGTTTGGGATGCGAGCTTGCCTATCTTGTTGTGGCACCTCACGCCTTCGGAGTGAGGTGGTGTGATGTGAGATGAGACTTTCAGCCCCCCCCATAAGGTGGGGCAGTCACACTCTCTCTGATCACCCCTTGACCCGAGGTGCCACGTCAGCCTGCTTCCGCCAGTTCGTTCCGCCAGTTCGATAATAAAACCTCAGAGTTATTTTATTATCTCATCTTAGTCTGCAGTGTATCACGGTGTCACACCCTGTAAGTGCTTCCGCCAGCCTAATATATATCATATATTAGCCTTTTCTGTCAATATATTCACTCAGTGATAGTTTTCTCAAAATGTGTTAAAGTTGATAAGATAACCCGTTATATGGGCATAAACAATTAGGGTTCAGGTTCGGGTGACAGTCATAAACACTAGTACAGGAAGAGTCACAAAAGTAAGCGGTGTGACAATTCCAGCACACCACCTAGTGTGGTGACCGGCCAACCGAAGTGGAAACCTGTGAACAAACATCATCTACAGCGGTGGAAATTGAGCTCTAAGGGAAGGCATGTCCTTTCTGGCAGGGTTGTTCCCAGTCAAGAGTTGCAAAGTTGAAATCGGCCCGTGATCGGACCCCTCTGCACATACAGCCGCTACGGTCAATCTCACTGTGCAAGAGCGGCATGGTTGACTTTCTAGCCACTAGTTGGCGGTTGCACTGTTGTGCCAGCCCGCAACACAGTCATGGACTCATGGTGCCGCAAATCGAAGTTGTCGATGCCGTGTTTGAATCATTCGTAGAGTCATAGAAGAAATCTGGAAAGTCTAGATCGCCGTGCGAGGGGTCTTCCCCCTCCTCCTCGTCTGTAGTAGGGCCCGGTGAATAGTCGGGTGACGGTGGTGCATCCCAGTATAGCGGTGGAGGGGGCGGGTGCACCGGGACATAAAGCCCGATGTTGGCATTGTGAAGCCCCTGCCGAGCACGGTGCCGGCCGTGCCGGCGCGGTGGAATAGCAGCCGGCGCCGCAGTGCCCAATCCGGCCCCGCGGCATGCCAAAGCCGTAGAAGTTAATGCAGGCGCGCGTGTGGTTGCCTCTGCAGCACCACCGACCTCCAGGCCGGTGTGGTCCGGTGCGCATGCCTCGCCAAGAGCCGCAGCTGAGAGTGGCGCCGCGGTGGCGCAAACACAGAAGAGTGCACACACCATCACCACAATCGCCGAAGAGCGGCCAAATCCCCAAGGTGGTGTACCGCATCCCTGACGAGGGGCTGGAGGCTGCGGGACCGCATCCTCACCGTCACTAGGGTCATACCCAGCAGCAGACCCGTCCACGTCGCTGTCGCAAGAGTCGGTCTCCGACCCGGCGTGCATATACCGCATCGCCAAGTCCCTGCGAGCCCTCAGCCGTGATCGAAAGTCCCCCCATCTGCGCGATCTTGTCCGCAAAGCAGAGGTCGGGCTCGTGCGCGTGCATGGGGTCCACCGGCATCATGACACCGTCGTCGGACGCCGCCGACTCGCCTGGGTAAGCATGCGTGATTGCCGCCGGCGGTGGAGCCGGCGGTGGGTCCTCCCGGACATGCGTGCAAGCGGCAGCCGAGATCCCGCCCTCAACACCACCTACCGTGAAGCCCCCCATCCTGTGGGTGACAGGCTGGCAGTAGGGCAGGAAGTCCTGCAGCGCACCGTCCTCCAACGACCATATCGCAAAAATGAGACACGCGGGCGTAAATGAGAAAAAAATGAGAAAGCATTAAATTGTCTGCCAAATTGGTTTTTGGGGTTCTGAATGACAAATATTAGGGTTAATTTGAATAGTCCTTGAAGGAATTTCGAAAAATCTGGTTTTTGACTCTTCAAAGTAGCCACGCGAGTCACGCGGGCGGCAAGAAAACGGGAAAGGTGGAAGTATCGTGTAAGGTGTGGAAAGTTATGATTTTGCCTTATGTTTGTGAACGAAATGTTAGATTTTTGCACTATTAGAATATGTAATATTTTGACATTTCCGAAAATGCAACTATTTGCTTACATGGGAGAGATCCAGCAGATTTATGGCCCATTTTAGGGTGTTTGGAGGGTCACGTACTAAAATTCTTCTCATCGGGCGAAAGTGAGCAGCAAAGGAGATATTTTCAAAAGCTATTGTGCTGGAAAAGTTGTTCGGGAGTGAAACCAACCAGGGGTGATGCTCCCTCAGGCTTCATGTGACCCAACATGGGCATTCAGCGGGTAAATTTGCCCTGAACAGGCTATTCCAGCACGATTCTCGGCAGCTAAGAAGACCGGTTAACTGTATTATTTCGCGGGAAACATTAAAATACGTCAGAGGCAAAATATCCCGCGGCAGGTGTTCCTACAGGTGTGCTGCACATGGATATATCGGGGCGTCCAAGGTTCAGGGTTTTAGGGTATATGTTGGAGGAGTCGTAACCGGAGGTCGTTTGCACACACCTGCGTTCGTGACATACAACCACAACCCGCACCTTAGACTACCTACACCAGTATGGCCAATATTGGAATATTGCAGTATTGGATATGGCCTTTCGATACTTTTACGTTTCGCGACTGCCAGTTACAACAAGCCCAATGGGTTCCTGAAGACCCTTTAATTCTCCGCTTGTGGCGGCAAGCGCGGCAACAAGCTGAAGAAGACTGGGAGGACTTCGGGCAACATGCAGTTAATCTCAGGACCTATCACTGGTGGAGTTTTTGGCCGATGTACGTCCACGGCCGTAGATCCAGCGAAAGGTTCGGTGTGAGGCATCTCGTGTACTGGTATGAGGGCGGGTGGATCTACCACCGATACTCAGATTTGGAGTGGCGGGCCTGGCGAAATAGAAACCGCTACAGCGAAACAACGCACGGTGCCCTGACAGAGCTGGAAAGCGATCTGCTGCAAGAAGATGATAGGAGATGCGCAGTTTGCGGGCGTATGTTAAGAACCTGCACCCTGGCGCGCATATTTGATGCTAGCGCGTGCAATGAGGAGACGTATGCTTGGTAGCTAACACTTATGTCACGTGACTGTACACAAATAAACCGTATATTTACATGTATGAAAAACAATAAGTTTCACGCCGTGTTGCCATTGTAATCTAGTGTGCGTGCCACGAGGAATGAATGAGGCTGTGTTGCTTACCTTCACCTGTCCAACGCCTCGGAGGCCAAGTTTTCCCTGGCCACCTTCAGAAGTTCTGCCTTTTCAGGTCCTCCTGGAACTCCGCCGACAGCAGGTTTGCCAGGAGGTTCGTCCCAGCAAGTCAGGATCTCGCTCGCATCGAAGTCGTACCAACCTGTCACTTTCGGAGCGGCTCTCCGGAAGGCGTTCTCCGCGAACAAGCTGTTCAAGTCAGAGAAGGTTTTGCTTGTTCTCCTCGTTCTCGGCATAAGCAGAGGCGCACATGGAAGCCAAAACCCCCACTTCACTCTGTTCGTGTTCAGATCCACCTCCAAGACCTCCACGAAATGCATGGGCATGGACACGGCGTTGTTCCCAGGCATGCGGATAGTAAAGCTGCAGCCGTCGTTGCCCGCGGCCACCGTAACTGCGAAACTTTTGCCCGCACTCTTCGCCAGCATGTCGATGGTGTAGTCCGTAGGAAGGTTACGGTAGGCCAACGGTATGTCGTCGTCCGGGTCGTCCTCGTCGTCCTCGTCGTCCTCGTCGTCCTCGTCCATCGAGACGCCTGCGAACTGTCCAGTGGCCGCCTCCGGGCGATGCGCGTTCTCCACCTGCTCCGCAATCTGATTTGCATCCTCGAAAAAGCAATCGTCGTCAGGAGCGAAGCTGTCCGTTATAAGGGCGCCTGTCGGACCGATCACAGAGGCCGCTCGGAATAGCACTCGTCCCTTTTCACGACCCCGCGCTTGTCGAGACTTCCCGGGTGGAGACTTGCTCCCTGGGGACGCCTTTGCCAATGGCGAACTGCGTGCACGCTTGTCGCTTGGAGCTCGTGCTTGATCTCCCTGTGGCGCTGCAGGAGCAGGGCATCCTCGGCCACGTGCGCCTGGCCCTCGTGCTGCCGGTGCCTGTGGTCGAGTAGGCATAGCTTCGTTGGTTTGCGGGCCTCGCGCAGCCGCTCCTTCTCGTCTTGCCTGTGTAGTGGCTGTTACAGCCTCGAGTGATGGCGCCGCCCGCGCAGCTCCGCCGGCTTCGGAAGTTCTTGCAGGCAAGGCCTGCTCCGTACCCGGCGACGCATCCTCCCCGGTTTCCTCACCTGTCGTCGCTCGGCTTTTTTTTCGAAGGACTCTGAGTTGTTCGTGGTGGGCCTTTCGGGCGACATCCGTCGCTTCAAATAAGGCCTTCGCCAACGGCTCCTTGAGTGGGCGTTCAGGAAGTTCAACTCCCAGGTGGTGCAGCGCTGCTTTACACTCGGCCACCGTGTACCTGCAATGGCAGCCGACGCGTAAGACATACAGCTAAGACTCGGGTAGGCATAATACTTGCAAGACCTAACTATGAAATCGAGGTGCTCGCAACCGACCAACGGGACGAACCAATAATCGACGGACTCGACGTCCCTCGCTTTCTCCACGCACTTGCGCACGATCTCTTGTGGAGGTTTCCGCGGAAGGTCCTTGCTTAACACGTTGCGACCATCGGATAACACTTCGAACTGTTCGGGCATCGTCCGTTCTGGCACCTCCTCCTGCACTGGCTTCTTGTGCCAGGCGTTCTCGTAAAGCTCCTTCAAATCCACAGGAGCCTGTGGGGTCGGCTTCGGTCCAGCCCAGACATCGTAGTCCTCGGCGGTCTTGGGCAAGGGAAAGTACCCGAGCAACGTGTCCAGCGTGTCACTTGGAATACGGTAGTGGATGTAGTCGCACATGCGACTGAAAGCAGTGCGAGTTTCCCTCTCTTCCTTCGGGTCTAGCGGCTTCACCCCTTCTAACGTGGGGCTGCTGTCGAAAGCTGGGTAAGTTTTCATTACCTCCAGGCCCTTACGGAGATCCTCATCCACTCCGTCAGGCATGTGGTTTGCGTATTGTTCTCCAAACTTGTACTTCAGCCGTGTAACACCATCCACGTCCTTCTCGAAGTGCATCAGGTGTGTACGCCTGACTTTCCCAGAATAGCCTTCAAACTTTGGGTTTATGTGCGGCTCCAGCCAAGCCTTGAAGTCCAACTGTTGGCCTTGTACGTCCGTGATTTTGGTGAACTTCTTCACCGGCCAGCTTCGTAACCAGGCAATCCACGATTCCAGCGTCAACAGCCACACTCCAGATTTGCGCGCGTCTTTCCCAAATATGAACATCTTGATGAGTCCAAACCAACCGTCGCAGTCGTTATGGGTGTGCGCGACCATCAGACGGTGGAAGACAACCACGTTGTAAATATTGTAGTGCACCAACAACGCACAAAACGCGAACGTGTTCTTGTTCCAGTTTCTGAGCCACCATCCAGCTGCAAATGAAGCTCCTTCCGGAAGTAGCGCTTGCCCGCGCGACCTTGTGCGGTGTAGTGCAACAAGTTCCACAGTGTCGTGAGCAGCATGTTTGCACCCTTAGCCCCGCTCCAAGGGAGCCCAACGGAAAATAGAAGCAACGAGCCATGAAGTATCGTGAGCTGCAGGTGTAGGTTAAAGAAATGCTGTTTCTTCTCGCTGATGCCCTTAACTTGATGCGGGGCATGCGGAACAACCGTGTTCTGATTTGCCGCGCCGTCCGCCGCTATGGAGTCGATCCGACCGTCAGGGTCAGAACCCTCCTTCCGCCTGAGGTCATAACACGTGCGTTGCAACCTGTGAATGTAGTCGTGTCGCGCGAAACGAGCAGAATAGGCGTCCCAGCGTGCAGGTCGCGACCCTGTTGTCCAAGAAGCTGAGCCCTCTCTGCACCCAGATCGTCACATGTCGTGCAGATTCCGGACACCTCCACCTTCGCCCTTACCGTTATGTCTCGAGCCTTGAGCAGGTTTTTCACGTATATTTTGAAGGTTTCAGCACATACTGCCCACTGGTCCTCTGTGTCGAACTTATACAAGTCGTACTGCACACCATAATCGATGGGTGGAATTTGGCGCGCACCACTTACCGGCATCCTCTGTGGTGCTCCTTTCAACATATTCGAATCCGCCCACTCGCGGAACACCTCCTCGTGGTAGGAAATCGTCGTCACCACCGCCTTCGCCACAGGGAATGCAGTTGTTGCCGGTAGTTCCCCCTTCTCTTCAAGGATAAGTGCCTTATATCGCTGGTACGAGCTCCTGGGGAGCGCCCACACTGTTCTGAACGCCTCCTCGCAGATCTCCTTTTCGAAAAGCTTCAGGGTGCCAATAACACGCTCTCCAGACTCGCGCTTCACGATCGCTTTGCGCATAGTTGCCATAATGTAAGACTTGAACTCAGTTTGGCCCATGCGCTCCTTATGGTCCATATTGCCCTTGAATGTGCTGAACAAGAAACTGCAGTTCCGATCGCACCCACAGCTGAAACCGCCCTCGCATAGTCCGGGAATATTGGACTGTGCAATTTGAAGAGTCTTCTGCTTTGACAATCTCCTGCCGCTGGAGTTGCTGCTATTGCTGCTCATCTTGCGAGACGCGTACCGTTGTTATGCTGTTTCATATTTGAACGCTTACCTGATATGAGGGTCCTTGTTTCCTAGAACTTGGGCGGGGTTATGACCTTGACCGCCCAAGTTTTCTAGAACTTGGGCGGGGCGATGACAGTGACCGCCCAACTTTTCGAGAACTTGGGCGGGGCGATGACCGTGACCGCCCAAGTTTTCGAGAACTTGGGCGGGGCGATGACCGTGACCGCCCAAGTTTTCGAGAACTTGGGCGGGGCGATGACAGTGACCGCCCAAGTTTTCGAGAACTTGGGCGGGGCGATGACAGTGACCGCCCAAGTTTTCGAGAACTTGGGCGGGGCGATGACCGTGACCGCCCAAGTTTTCGGGAACTTGGGCGGGGTTATGACCTTGACCGCCCAAGTTTTCTAGAACTTGGGCGGGGCGATGACAGTGACCGCCCAAGTTTTCGAGAACTTGGGCGGGGCGATGACAGTGACCGCCCAAGTTTTCGAGAACTTGGGCGGGGCGATGACAGTGACCGCCCAAGTTTTCGAGAACTTGGGCGGGGCGATGACAGCGACCGCCCAAGTTTTCGAGAACTTGGGCGGGGCGATGACAGTGACCGCCCAAGTTTCCTAAGACTTGGGCGGAGCGATGACCGTGACCGCCCAAGTTTCCTAAGACTTGGGCGGGGCGATGGCAGTGACCGCCCAAGTTTCCTAAGACTTGGGCGGGGCGATGACAGTGACCGCCAAGGTTTCCTAGAACTTGAGCGGGGCGATGACAGTGACCGCCCAAGTTTCCTAAGACTTGGGCGGGGCGATGACCGTGACCGCCCAAGTTTCCTAAGACTTGGGCGGAGCGATGACCGTGACCGCCCAAGTTTCCTAAGACTTGGGCGGGGCGATGGCAGTGACCGCCCAAGTTTCCTAAGACTTGGGCGGGGCGATGACAGTGACCGCCAAGGTTTCCTAGAACTTGAGCGGGGCGATGACAGTGACCGCCCAAGTTTCCTAAGACTTGGGCGGGGCGATGACCGTGACCGCCCAAGTTTCCTAAGACTTGGGCGGGGCGATGACCGTGACCGCCCAAGTTTCCTAAGACTTGGGCGGGGCGATGACAGTGACCGCCCAAGTTTTCGAAGACTTGGGCGGGGCGATGACAGTGACCGCCCAAGTTTTCGAAAGCTTGGGCGGGGCGATGACATTGACCGCCCAAGTTTTCTTAAGACTTGGGCGGGGCGATGACAGTGACCGCCCAAGTTTCCTAAGACTTGGGCGGGGCGATGACAGTGACCGCCCAAGTTTCTAAGACTTGGGCGGGGCGATGACAGTGACCGCCCAAGTTTCCTAAAACTTGGGCGGGGCGATGACAGTGACCGCCCAAGTTTTCGAAAACTTGGACGGGGCGATGACAGTGACCGCCCAAGTTTTCTAAGACTTGGGCGGGGCGATGACAGTGACCGCCCAAGTTTTCAAAAGCTTGGGCGGGGCGATGACAGTGACCGCCCAAGTTTCCTAAAACTTGGGCGGGGCGATGACAGTGACCGCCCAAGTTTTCGAAAACTTGGGCGGGGCGATGACAGTGACCGCCCAAGTTATCGAAAACTTAAGCAGGGGCGATGACCGTGACCGCCCAAGTTTTCGAAGACTTGGACGGGGCGATGACAGTGACCGCCCAAGTTTCCTAAGACTTGGGCGGGGCGATGATAGTGACCGCCCAAGTTTCCTAAGACTTGGGCGGGGCGATAACAGTGACCGCCCAAGTTTTCGAGAACTTGGGCGGGGCGATGACAGTGACCGCCCAAGTTTCCTAAGACTTGGGCGGGGCGATGACAAAGTGACCGCCCAAGTTTTCTAAGACTTGGGCGGGGCGATGACAGTGACCGCCCAAGTTTTCAAAAGCTTGGGCGGGGCGATGACAGTGACCGCCCAAGTTTCCTAAAACTTGGGCGGGGCGATGACAGTGACCGCCCAAGTTTTCGAAAACTTGGGCGGGGCGATGACAGTGACCGCCCAAGTTATCGAAAACTTAAGCAGGGGCGATGACCGTGACCGCCCAAGTTTTCGAAGACTTGGACGGGGCGATGACAGTGACCGCCCAAGTTTCCTAAGACTTGGGCGGGGCGATGATAGTGACCGCCCAAGTTTCCTAAGACTTGGGCGGGGCGATAACAGTGACCGCCCAAGTTTTCGAGAACTTGGGCGGGGCGATGACAGTGACCGCCCAAGTTTCCTAAGACTTGGGCGGGGCGATGACAG
>LGRX02006368.1:0-57908 GCA_001247695.2 Cymbomonas tetramitiformis
GGTGTGGTGTAACCCACCCTTCTCGGATTCCAAGGTGAGCATTGCAGACATCCTAAGGCACTATGCTTCAGAGGCCCGACACGCTCCCCAGAGCACAGCCGCGCTGTTCCTGTTGCCTGACTTCCCGCAGGCTGACTGGCGGCCCTTGCTGCGAGAGTATGGAATGGAGATTGCAGAGACCATACCCCGAGTAAACGAGCAAGGGGAGCCCAACCGGATGTTCGTCTCTCCTGGCGAAGAAAGGGGGCACCGTACAGCCTTGCAGGAGTTGCCCATTCCATGGCCCGTCTTGGTAGTGTTGGCTAAGCCGCAGCGAAAGCACTTCGAAGAGATCACAGCTCCAAGGGAAAGACCCTCAGCACCACCAGCAGTGACTCTCAAGGGCGCAGCGGCCAAGATCAGGGACCAGGCAGGTGTGGTGGAACCAGGCATGTTTCTGCGTGCCTTACGAGCAGAACACAGGCGCAGTGAGTACCTTTCAGCCCTGAAGCAGGAACTACTGGCCACTCAACATCACCGCACCGAGCATTTTCGACTGGTGAGTAACATCATCTGGAGAGTGGCGGAAGGGCGCTATCAGGTGGTCTTAGCTCCCGACTCCCCTCTGAGAGAGCTGGTCTTGAGGGAGGCTCATGAAGCACCTGCAGCGGGTCACACAGGGAGGGACAAGACCCTGGACAGAGTCAGACGACGATTCTGGTGGCCGCGAATGGACCTGGACGTAGCTGAATGGGTGAAGACTTGTGTAACCTGCCAGCAAACCCAGCCGCGCCAAGGATACCCAGCAGGCCTGTTACAGCCTCACTCTGTGCCTAGTCGATTGTGGGAAGTGGTGAGTATAGACTTTGTTACTGGGCTCCCCACGACAGAGAGAGGTGTGAATGCCTTCGCCACCTTTACTTGTAAACTGAGTAAGATGGTGCACGTGGTTCCAATGGCGTATAACGATAGCTCAGCGGAGGTGGTGACCAGAATGTTCATGGATGCAGTGTGGCGACTGCACGGAGCCCCGATGAAGATTGTGTGCGACCGGGACCCGCGCTTTCGAGATGCTCTGACTCAGGAGTTCATGCGACTGATGGGCGTGAAGGTAGCCAGCACCACCCCTTATCACCCGCAGAGTGATGGTCAGGCTGAGCGCAGTAACCACACTGTGGAGCGCATGCTGCGTTGTTACGTGGCAGAGAACCAGGAGGATTGGGACCTGTGGGTGGCTCCAGTGGAGTACGCCATCAACGACTCCAAGTCGGCAGTGACAGGGTTCTCACCGTTCGAACTGGTGTATGGACATGCGCCAGCGACTCAGTTGGACCTCTTCATGGACGCAGCTCTGGAGGGACGAGGGAGGCGCAAAGAGGAGGAAGGGAGGTCGCACAGCAGCGGACAAGCAGGGTACCGCTCACCAGCTGGCCAAGCAGTTCGCGCAGCAGCTGCAGGCGGCACGAGAAGGTTTGCAACTGGCTCAGCAGCGTATGATAGAGCAGTTCGATGCACGGCACCGTCTCCAACAGTATAAGGTGATGAATGATCAGGTGTGGGTGGATGGACAGCACTTGACGTTGCCCGGTGACAGGGGCTTGAAACCCAAGCTGCGCAAGTTGCGGCACGGACCTCTGCGAGTAGTAGAGTGTCTATACAGCGATCGACAGCAAGAACTGCCAGTACAGGACCGAGGAGCCCCGTCAGCATACAGACTGGAGCTGCCCGTGCACTGGAAGGTACATGACACTTTCACTGCAGACAGGCTCAGTCCAGTACAGTCAGGCGCAGATCACTTTGTTAGCAGACGGGAGGAGATGGCACCACCGCCAGTAATGGTAGAAGGGCAGAAGGAGCGCGAGGTGGAGCGCATCATTCGCACACGCTTCAGAAAGCTAGGCGGGAAAAGTGGCGGGTCAGTACAGGAGTGGTTGACCAAGTGGAAGGGATTACCACACAGTCACAGCCAGTGGCGGACTCGAGAAGACCTGGAGGGCAAGGGAGGCAGGCTGGAACCTCTGAGAGCCTTTGAGGCCGATGAGGAGAAGCAGAGGAGGGCTCCAGAGAAGAGGCGCAGGGAGACGCACGGCCAGCAGCAGGAGCAGAGAGCTCAGCTCATGGCAATGAGAGCCCCCACTCCGAAGGTTTACAGTAAGGGTGCCAGTCAGGTCTATCAGCCGCATCTCACCATAGTGCAACATCCTGTGTCTGAGGATCCTCGTCCTCTTCTGCGGGACTGGATCTGTAGAGCAACAGTTCCAACGACAGTTCGACGGCTGCGAAGTGGTGACAGTGGATATTCTTCCCAAGTGGCAAGCAACATGCACTGAGGACATTCTCCACTGGAACTACAAGCTGTACCCCCGACACCACTTCGACGTGATCTGGGCGAGCCCACCATGTAAGGAGTACAGCAAGGCCAAGACTATAGGAGTACCAGATCTGGAACTGGCTGATCGACGAGTGAAACGTACCCGGCAGATCATCGAGTACTACGATCCAGCATACTACTTCATTGAGAACCCAGCTGGGGATGCTCTGCGAGGGCTGCACACGCGATCTGTGATGAAGGGGTTACCCGATCCTCACCCCGTCTCCTACTGTAGGTATGGGACACCTTACATGAAACCTACACATATCTGGACGAACGCCGTGCTACCCGTACCCCTGCTGCAGTGTACTCAAGCAACGCCATGTCCCGCGAGAGCTGTGCTGGGAAAGCACGAGAACACGTCGCAAGAAGGAGTTTCAGCGTCCAGAACACGAGGCATGGGGTCAGCGCAAGCAGTATACGCGATTCCCCGCACCTTATTGCACCATCTGTTCTGTGGACTGAAGTTGGGCAAGCGCATGAGCGAGGAAAGTGCAGCAGTTATCATGGACCTCATCGCCACCCTGACAGCGCAGACGGATGAGATCTCGATGCAGGAACAAGATACTGGGGTCTAAAACCCTCAGGGCGCAAAGCAGCGCAAGACCCGCAAAGCGAGAGGAGTACCAGGGCGACAGAACCGTTTAAGCGTTGGCAGCGTAATTCGGGGACGGAACCTCGGGAAACCTCCAGCGCGGAAGGGGACTCAGACCCAAGGACTGAGGGGCACGGGACCCAAGAACCCGAGGCTTAGAAGCCAGGGGGACTCAGACCCAAGGACTGAGGGGCGCGGGACCCGAGAACCCGAGGCTTAGAAGCCAGCATCACTGTGCATGTTTGTTGATCCCCAGACAATGTAAATACAGGCGAACACTAACGCTAGCGAGGACGTAAGCGCGCGCCTAAAAGGGGGGGAGAGTTGTGCTAGGGTAAGTCACGAGACAGTATGATGGCGCGTCAGAGCTACGAGTGACGGGTACTATGACAGTCATCAGTGACAGGCATTTATGTGACCAGATGACAAGAGGGTCTGACAGAAATGACTGACAGAAATGCCTGACCCGAAAGTGAGTTTTGGTGGGAAAACCAGCAGTCGGAGAAATTGGAGGAAAAGCTGGTAGGCCTCCAATATTGCCAAGTCAGCACAGTTATAATTATTCAGAGTGATATGGAGTGGCTCGGAATATAGTGATGATATAACTGGGCTAGTCGGCAGATTCTATGATGTGACTGATCGAGTTCTCATGAAGTATGATGGGACCTGACAGGAGTCGACATCGAGTTATGTTCGAAAGTTCAAGATCGGAAACCATGGCATAAAGCAGCCGAGCAGGCTGAATGAAACAGTTTTGAATTTGAACAGTTGAAGGTGAACAGCCACACCTGGCTGTTGTAACTCCGACATTTAAGAAAGATCCGATTCACATATATGTTTCATGCTTACAGCAATATATATCTCTTTGTAGGATTGAACTAGGTTCCCTGCATTGTGTAAGTAGTCTTAGAAGCTCTTAGAGAGCACCCCCGAACACCTGTGGTACACGCAGGTTACTATGCCGCGAACCTTAAAGAGGGCTCGCATTTCCACTGGGGGCTTTGGACCCAAAGCTCCCCCCGAACCGTGCACGGAATCCGAGAACGAGATGCCCGAGTTATTGGAGCTCTCCGAGGATTCCTCCTCGCACGATCATTCTACTGAGCCCGAGCCTCTTCTAGTGCCCGAGCGACCGCGTGCTTTGGCTCAAATGACCGTTGAGGAAATTGTAAAGTTGGCTGAGAGTCAGATTCCACCACTTGATGGATCGGCTCCAGCAGTTTTGTGCCAGGGAACACTAGCCATGCCAAACTATTCGATTGGCATATTGTATTTACGCGTACTGGAGCAGTGAAATGGCAATGGGCTCGGAAGGGGACTCCCGAGCCATTGACTTCGTACTATGGGGAGCGAAAGCCTGGACTGGATTATAGCTGGCAGCATATTATCGTCCACCCTTCGGGTGCTCTACGCCGCTGGGAGCGTAATAGGGGCGGCGGCTGGTTTCTGGAAGACGCCACTCAGTTGAAGGCGCCGGTAGCGCCATTCTCATTACCGATCAGCAGCATGGGGCGCGGGAATCCGACGATTGTGATTGACGATGACGAATATCGTGGAATTCCCTACACGGGGCGTAAGCCTGTACACTCAGAGCCTACAGACAGTGACGATTCGGGTACAGGCGCTGTGTCCCGGAGTAAAGAGAAGTTACCGGATTCTGATGACAATGATGACGCGGGTGTCACTAACAGTAAGGAGAAGCTACCAGGTTCGGATGACAACGATGACGCGGGTGTCACATATGACATGGACACTGCCAGTCCGAAATGGGAGCCAGCCTCGCCCGAATATGATGACACTGAGGATGACGTCAGCGAGTTCGATGACTTGGTAGCTGACGATGCTGAAGAACAAGCTGAAGCTCGAAGGTTGAAGAGACTGGGACTGCAATTGATCATGAATGAGAAGGGTGAACTTATCTGGGTGCCAAAGGGCACATCCCCGACCTCACCTGTTCAGCCAGAGGATCCGCCTATCACCGAGCAGGAGTCTGAGGCCATATCTGAGGATGCCCCAGCCTCTGTGGTGGAGACTGTTCATGCACCACCAAAGAAACCTTATGGGTCAGATACTGGATTGACTTCAATGGGTGAGAATAAGGCTGGGGTGTCTGAAGAGACGAAGAGGCAACCTAGGAAATATCCGAGATGTTGGACACATGAGTATATAACTCAATTGAAATGCTCCATAAGCAGTGACAGTGATGAAGAAGAAGTGCTTGACGTGGCTCCTCGTAGGAAGAAAGCAAAGATCAGCAAGGGACAATGAAATCAACTGTCTTGATTAGGATTGTCCAAATGCAGATTCTCTCATTAGGATTTGTATAGGTGGCAGATGATGATATGCCAGCCGACATGGGACAGATCGATTAGAGATATGAACTGCGCGACTTGAAAGTATAAGACTTGAATATTGCCCATTTGGAGGCTGTTCTAACTTGAAGTAACTATTGGAGGAGCTGTTGCTCAACCTGTTAATTTACTGGTCAATCTTTCCTGCCATAAAGATATTGCAACTGCTTGAATTGTAGCCTTGTTCAACTGGTATCAGAACATTGCAATTTTGTACACTGCAAAATTGCCGACTACGGACCTGTGCCCCAAGATTGAAGCAGATTAACCTCTGACTGACCCTTGAGCTTTGGCTCGGATACAGTCACGTGCTCAAGAAGTCTGCACTTGGAAGTGGTATTGCTCTGCGCCCTTTTGCCCCCTGACTTTCACCCTGCATGCAAACAGGCGATTTTCCAAGACTGTTATGCTGCAAAATGATCAGAAAGGGGGGAAAGAGGTCGCCAGCAACTTAAATTTACCGGGATTAACAGCCAGATTGACCCGAACGGAGAGTGGAAAGTGCACAAGTGGTCAGATTGAGAAAAGAGGACCTCGGAGACAGTTTTAACGTGGACACAAAAATTCCAGACGTTTCTTGATAGTTTTTTGTCGTTTGGAACCTGGCCCCGACACCTGGGTCCTCATAGATCGCTACATTTTAAATTGGGATGGCCGATCGGCACGACAGAGCCAAATTAGACAATTTTGAGCCCATCGGACTACATAGGAGGAAACGAGAGCCCAGAAGGAGAATTTTCTATTTTTTTTATATTCTTTGAAAGAAAACAATAGTCTCCAACACTGGGACCTGGTCAATTTGTCTGGATTGCTCCGGGATGGCCGCCAAGAAATTAGCCAAACTGCCGATTAACACTCAATTTTTGAAATTTGACCACCAAAAACCGCATTTCACTCTGGAAAGCATATTTCTTCGTTCACCCCGACTTCCACTGCTAAGATGAATTGTTTTTCTGAGTGTTGTGGGGGAATTTGCCCAAATTGGACAGATTTGACTTCCCCAACGGTCAGATTTACACTTTTCCACTCCTAATTTCGACATGATGCAGAACGCCAACACTGGACGCTCCCCTCCAACGTCGCCCACGTCGACTCCCAGGCGTACAAGGGGACGGCAGGCCAGTCAGCGCAGTACGAGAGGTGCTGCAGCCACTGGAACCACTGGCAAGGGGGCGAAGGGCACCTACAAGGCGCCCTCTCCGGGTCAGCCGCCGCAGGCTGCGACAGCAGCAGGTGCGCCAAGCTCCCAGATACCCAAGAAGAAGTCGACCCTGTCAGCTGATGCTCCTGAGTTTAACAGCGTGACTCCTCTGGCTCTGGATGCTGGAACAGCTTGTGTGACACCTCCCCTGGAGGAGGCTGTAACGGTACCTAAACAGCACCCTAATCCGCCTCTGCGTCATGCAAGAGCGGCGTCACCACGGGTGCTGACTGTTGACACCCCTGGTGCAGGGCGAAACATGAGAGCGACTCCCCAGCGGTATGTCAACTCAACCTCTCCTTTCCCTGGCATCCTGCGACTGTCCGGAAGCCGCGACCTGAGCCCTCCAGCTCAGCGCCAGCGAAGCCCGCCTCGGACTCGAGACCGGACCTCGCCACCGCCGCGCTGCAGGAGCCCACCGCGGACGCGCGACATGAGTCCTCCAGCTCCAAGACCGCGAAGCCCTTTGACATCCTACAGGACTCCACATACTTGGTCTGGAGCTACGGTGATGACCTCCCCGCACGGCCAGCTGCCCACGCCATTCCTCGAGAACGCGCTTCAGGCCGAGTCCGCGGGAGCAGCCTCTGCGGGACCATCTCTACCTGCTGACCGAACACCTCGCGACTCGATCGCTGCGCGCGAAATGACCGAGGTCAACATTGCAGCACTTGAGCAGGACATGCAGAATGAGGCGAACGAGCAGAGACCAGGACTTCGCCAATTTCCCTCCCGCTCCGATGTGGCCAACTGGCGAAAGCGCCAGCAGCAGGGTGAGAATCTCACCTGGACTCCGCGCCCTAACCAAGGGGGTGTGGGGGCAGCGGGGAGGTCAGAAGACATGCACCAACGCATTGCTGGCGAACCCATGGCACACTCAATGCATCCAACTCCCTCCTCAACAAGCAACGGGGAGGTGAGGGCAACGGGGAGGACAGGTGGCTCCGGCTTGACAGGTGGCCCACGCCACATAAGCATAGCATGTTCTGGGCATTCGCTGACATCGCCGCTTACGGAGAAGGTGAACGGTGACTCTCTGACCTCACCGATTACCGATACCGTTACGGAACCTAAGGTGATCGGTGACTCTATGGCAAGGTTATCGGTGACTTTCGAGTCCGAGAAAGACAGCGAGGCAACTTCATTGACGCCTTCACCGACTCAGGCGACTACGGAGGCAGCTACGGTTACGGATATGCTCGAGTCCCTGTTGAACAGCGAGTCCAGACCTTTGACTACCTCGCTGACCTCAACAACTACGGATATGCCCGAGTCCCTGTTGAACCGCGAGTCCAGACCTTTGACTACCTCGCTGACCTCAACAACTACGGAGCAGCCAGTCAGCACAGTCAGCTCAGTCAGTTACGCCGACCTCGCACTCAGGCGTGGCGTTGGACTCGCAGCCTACCAGCCGCCTCCTCTTCCAGTCATCGAACCCCCTTCTCAAGCAGATGTCCTCAACAGAATTCCAGTCAGAAACTTACCTCTGAACCAGCTTTCTCGCCGGGAGAGGCGCCATCAGCGATGGGAACAGAATCAGCAGCGCCTGGCAGAACAGCGCAGAGCACTCTTCTCTGACCCCGCCTCAGCCAGAACGCCCTCAGATGCCTCGGTCCCCGCGCTGAACCATCAGCATCAATCCCCAATGCAGAATCAGATGATGTTAGAAGTATCAGAGTACATGCAAAATCTACATCAGCAAGTGCTCCAACACTATCCTCATCTGACTTCGGTTCTACCAGCGGTGGGCGCTCCACCTATGACGCCCTACCAGCACACCTTAGGATGGGCGAGCGGTTTACCAGGTGCACCGGCGCCAGCTGCTGGATCAGGTCCTTGGCTGGTACCAGCACCGGCTCAACCGGTTCCCGCACCGGCTCAACCGGCTCCAGCACCGGCTCAACCGGCTCCGGCACCGGCTCATCCGGCGCCGGCACCATTTCAGCCAGATCCACCGGCTACCGGCGCATCGCCTTCTGACTCCGCTGAGCCTGATCATCCGTCACCAGGAAACTCGCCCCCGCCTTCAGACAATGGTGAACCACGACACAGGCGTCTAGATGTGTTGTTATGGACTTTAGAAGGAGCCTCCTTCTGGTTGAGAAATCACCTGTCCTCTTCCTCCGCAGTGACTGTCAGCCACGGCGCTGAGGCACAATATTCTTACCGACTGCCAACCATGCCTGGAAGCGCCAGTCACTTCATAACCGATACAAATCGGATTTGGATGACTATGCGACACATCGGAGTGGACATCCAAGACCTGGCGCAGCATGGGTCAGTGCATACTCCTGTGCGCCTGACTGAGATTGAGGACAGTGACGCTTTCACTCTGGAAGTGGAGAAAACGCAAGTGGATGAAGCGCGGCGTTGCGCGGAAAGCCGTACTGGAACTCAGCAGAGACGCCTGCCATTGTACTCCTGGGTGACCATCGCGGAAAATGCCTTAGAGTCCGAGTTGACAGAATTTGACCCCCTGGGACTCCAAATTTGGGCAGCATTTTCATCCTCCGAGGCGCACTTGTTTCGAGGAATGGCGGCTGGCCACCAACCAACTCCCGCCACAGTACCAGCTAGACTGGGCGTCAACCGGTTTCCCTCTGGTGTTCCCAGCGCAGAAGAGTACAGATCGCCTGGAAATTCCTTGCCAGCGGCCCCGGGACTCCTGCCAGTGGACCAGCGCCTTTCTCAATTTCCAGGGCACCACGATCTTATGGGAGCGGCTTCTCCAGGCGATGTCTACCGAGAATCCAAGACAGTGGCTGATGTGCTCAAGCTGATCAGAGACATTCCTATGTACCCCTCCTCCGCTGAGCTAATCACCACTGACGCTGACATTGCCGCACTTAACACGCTATTCGATGAAAACGACATTATGGAATGTCATTTTTCAATTTAATTATAGATAGCTAAATAATTCCAAGGCGTACGAAAATAACGTATTTTCCGACGAGACGCGAGACGCACGTATAAACGCGGGTGCCGGTGAGGCTAATAGATACGTACGTATGAGTGCTTATAATAAATTCACAAGCACATGCAAGCATTCAATGTGGTAAACACGATACAAAATATGATGCGGTGACTAATTTCATTTTGTACATGTGTTTTATTAATGTTCCGGACTAGCTGTTAGCACTGCGACCACAATCTACGCGGTATCTGCGTTCATTCCAGGTTCAAGACAGGCATTTGGCACGGCGTGCACTATTTACTCGGCTGGTGTGTCTCCGGCAGGTGCGGGGGTATCGCTGTCTCCTGGTGCGCCTTCTCCTGCCTCTCCTTCTCCCTCTTCTTCTCCGCCTCCTTCTTCCTCTCCTTCTTCTGCCTCGGGTTGCCCAGAATCCGTGCCGGTTTCAGCGGGTGGATCTTCAGCGGGTTCTTCACCGTCGTCATCAACCAACTCGTGGACGTTCTTAGCGCACTCGGCAAGTTCTTTCTTCTTTTTGAGGTTTTCCTCCTCTATGCGTGCAGCCTCTTTGATCTTCGCCGTTTCCTCGAGTGACATGCATTCCGTATCGCCATCAGGCTCGTCGGCAATGTTCCCAAGCCGCTGACTGGCTGCTCCCACCATGTCTTGGTCGGAGTCGAGCGCGACAGCGTTCAAGCCGCACCGGAGAGCTGCCATTGTGGCCGTCGCGACCCCACACCCTGCATCCAAGATCCAGTTGGGTGACGAATCGTTGTTTAACTGGGCGAAAGGTGCGGGTCCCATCATGTGGCAGTTGATGAGCTCTATTAGCAGGTGCTGGGGCCTCTGGTGAGCGCATACCACTTTCCCATCGTATCGGAAGGGTTGCTTGACGACAGAATACCCCTCCAACACATTCGCCCTCGAGCCCGCCTCCGCATCCTTCGTCGAGAAGTCGAAGTCGCACATCCATGGTTTGCGAGTGGATTTTCCCCCGGACTCCTGGTCCGCCATTTGGAACCCGATGACAGCCGCTTCGAGGACATTGTACCGGATGGCTTTGTTGGCACCTACATCCTGGTTCTCCTTGCGCCACCATATGCGCTGGGCCCCACCGTTGCATTTGCTCTCCAGGATCTTCAGGAACCCGGTCTGCTGAGTAAACCCACAAAATATCAATATTGTCCAGTCCGGCGAGGTGGTGAGCGCCGCAAAGCCATCTATGAACTTGATCAGGTCGGGCTCGGATAACGCGTGCTCTGACACCTCCGTATCGAAGTTGTAAATAACGTCCAGTATCGTCCCCACGTAATTCATCTTCGGGACAGCCTCGAGTTTCGTCAACTCGTCTTTGTAGATCATGTAGCCGGTTTGAACCGTCTTCATCTCGTAGTCTTTCTCAAGCAGTGCCTCCTTACCATCCTCCACAAGGGGGGAGGGAAGTGCCACCTATTATACCGCAAACCGCTTGTTAATATTTGAATGACCCAAAATTGCTAGCGCAATAAAACATGCAACTACATGAGGAGCACGACTATTACAACAAAGAATATATGTGTTGAAAGAACGCACACCTTAACTGTATTGGAGACGTAGTTGACGGGCAACTTGACGAGGTCTCCCTCTCCGGCCTGACACCGGGAAAGCCATGTGTTGCAGTCTGCGACGAATTGGACGATGGCCTTGGGAACCGTGAGCTGACTCCCCCCTCGCCCAGTTTTACCTTGTTTCACCGCCTTGATGCATCGCTCGATGGCCTCCTGGCAAGCCCAAGTCTCACCGTATTTCTTCTCAAAAGCATCCCAATTCTCCACCCCAGATTGCGTCACGATCCAGGCCTGAACGTTGCGTTGGGCCTTGAACCTCTTCAGGGTTTCAATCGCCTCTTGGATGGTGATCTCAGTGGTCAGGATTTTCGTCAGAGCGCCGTTCAAGTAATCAACCTCCACGTCCGAGTGAAACCCGAGCATCGTCTGGAAAAAGGACATGTTCAACTCCTTCTTGTCGCTCTCCTTCACGATTGCCTGCTGCAAAGGCTGTGCCGGCTGACCGACACTCAACGTGTTACCGGCGCTTCGAGGAACACGCCTAGACCTGGCCTTGCTACCCGACTTCTTCTTCTTGAGGTCGACACCTACATCCTTCAACGCCTCCTCCGCCCCAGACGTCTCGGTAGTCATGTCAACGATCTCACTCTCCGGAGCCCAGTTCTTGCGTTTCTTCGACCCCTTGGTGGGGGTCTTAGTCTGCCCCTTCAGAATACCCGCGCCGTACGCATGCATGATTCTAACAATGTGGTTCCAAGTGTCCTGACGCACTGTAGCCATCGACCAATTCGTTGCGAAGTCGTTGGCGTAGGAGATGTGATTCATTTGCAACACCTCCGCCTTAATCTGAAACTGCTGAGCCGATGTCAAAAAGTACCAGACCGGGAACCATTTGCCATTTTCAACGTCTCCCCCGAAAAGCTCCCAATCGTTCACATTGGTCCAGTCCCCCTTCGACAGCTTCTCGTAGATATGCTTCCTATTCTTCCTTGGAACAAGCTTGAAAGTCTTGGGATCGTGCTTTTCCAACTGCTTCACCAGGCCGTCCTCCGTCCAGTCTTGGGCCTGAACGTCCCATTCCGTGATGCCACAATGCCAATAGAGTTTGTGGAGAGGGCCCTTCGATGCCTGCATGGTTTGCCGAGAAATTACGGTTAGTAACATTCTTTTACTTTAAGTAAGTAAGAGCTTTAAGTGACAAAGATGGATAAGTTACATTATTTTCTCAGAAATCACCTGCATGCCAGTTCGCATGGATTTTATGATTTGCTGGTTCGACTTGCCCTTCACGTTCTGGTCGACGGTGTTCTGCTCGTCAGCCAAAAATCGAACCATGTCAGACTGTAGATTAATATACAATTTGCACTCGATCTGGTGAAAAGCTTCGTTATCTGGTTGTTCTTGGTGAAGCTCCCGCCGAGCGGTGAGGCTATGTTGGTGCCCGAAGCACACGAAACGATATACGCCGTCGTACACCTTACTGGGGTCAAACTCCTCCGCGCTTGTGAGGTGCTCCCCAGAGCGCGCCCATACAATGTACACTAGGGAGGTGTTCTGAAAACCGTGTGGGTTCCAAGCCATGCTCTCTTTCAAGTTCATGACTTGCGCACGGTCCTCGTCCCTGATGCGCTCGTAGTCCTCAGCCTGTACAATGTACTGAATAGGAATGTTGAACGTACACCCCTTGACGTCTTTCGCGGAAACGACTCTGGGGAACCGGTGGTTATACTCGATCTGGTACCGAATCGTATTAGAATGAGATACAGAACGACGCTGCTTCGGCAAAGCGAGTAAGGACTTCCAGTCCTGCGCTGCTTGCTCAGCATTCTGTTCTTTGGCCGCCTTCGCTGTCTCTCCAGGCTTGTAAGCCAACAATGAGCCGCCCGGACCACGACTAGCAGCCAGCTCGCTTTCTGCTGCAGGTGTCAATGGTACCTATAAACATATATTGTGATATAAAAGTACAAAGTTAGTCACTAACAGATAACACCTCATTAGGTTAATGAGCAATTCAAAACAATGCTCATGTCCATTATAAAGTTGTTAAGTGGAAAACACAAAGGTAAGAAACTTTGCTCATTAAGCTAATGAGACATACTTTACATTACAAGCTAATGATACATATTTTATTCATTTATTGATCAAGTACGGTTGTCAATGTGAGTTTATGCCTACTTCTTTAGTTTATGCCTACTACATTCCTCTCGATGGCTCAACTTCCAGTGCTGCTTCGCACAATCACGTGAACAATATACTGCTTGTCGACAGCCACCACATCGTTTCTGTCCTTGTTTACCACAATTTAAACAGAGACACTGGTGTGCTGACACCGAGGACTTTCCGAACCGATCTTTGTTCGCCTCCCGAACAGCAGATTCTGTGAAGCATGCGGTCCAGCCGTGTGGAAGCTTTACTGGTGAATTAAAGTCGGTTGTGCCGGAATCCTGCAGTATAGGGAAAAAAAAGAAAAACTGCTCATTAACCTAATGAGGCTTTTTGTTCAAGCTTTGGTCAGTCATCGAAATTATCGGGTAAATCAGTCAGGCATGTCATATAATGACAGTATGTACCATACAGACTATATAGAAAAAAGAAAACACGACAAGGTCAGAAAGTTTGCAAAACTGCTCATTAACCTAATGAGGCTTTTTGTGCAAGCTTTGGTCAGGCATCAAAATTATCGGGTAAAACAGTCAGGCATGTCATATTATGACAGTAGGTACCATACACACTATAAAGAGTAAAAACACGACAAATTCAGAAAGTTTGCAAAACTGCTCATTAACCTAATGAGGCTTTTTGTTCAAGCTTTGGTCAGTCATCGAAATTATCGGGTAAAACAGTCAGGCATGTCATATTATGACAGTAGGTACCATACCGACTATAAAGAAATAGAAAACACGACAAGGTCAGAAAGTTTGCAAAACTGCTCATTAACCTAATGAGACTTTTTGTTCAAGCTTTGGTAAGTCCGCGAAATTATCGGGTAAAACAGTCAGGCATGTCATATTATGACAGTAGGTACCATACACACTATAAAGAAATAGAAAACACGACAAGGTCAGAAAGTTTGCAAAACTGCTCATTAACCTAATGAGACTTTTTGTTCAAGCTTTGGTCAGTCATCGAAATTATCGGGTAAAACAGTCAGGCATGTCATATTATGACAGTAGGTACCATACACACTATAAAGAAAAAAAACACGACAAGTTCAGAAAGTTTGCAAAACTGCTCATTAACCTAATGAGGCTTTTTGTTCAAGCTTTGGTCAGTCATCGAAATTATCGGGTAAATCAGTCAGGCATGTCATATAATGACAGTATGTACCATACAGACTATAAAGAAAAAGAAAACAAGACAAGTTCAGAAAGTTTGCAAAACTGCTCATTAACCTAATGAGGCTTTTTGTTCAAGCTTTTTAAGACACAATAATAATTAAAGCAATGACAAATAATTTGATTAGTTTTAACAGGGTTCCCAAAAATATTTGAACTTACCGCGGTTGGAAGTACTCCGGTGCCACCCATCCCCGAATCGATTGAGTCCTCCAAGAGACTGTACGGTTGTTTAGACTTCTCAGGACACTTCCAGAATTCTTTGTTCTCGGAATTTCGCCACATTTCATTCAAAAAAGAACTGTAAGCAGCAGCAAGAACTCTGTTCGCTGCTCGTTCAACAAGCTCATCCAGCCTGTTTTTGCGCGCTGTGTAAGAAGGCGCTATATTGCTAATCAGCATATTTTCAGCGTCAAGACGGACAGCCATATGCTCATGCGCGCGTTCGCCCATTGTCAGCACATACACCGGAGTATTGCCGCCGCCGGCTGGCGCAGGGCCAGCGAAAAAGATACGAAGTTTCTCATCGGCGTTTGCTGGCAAAAGAGGCAAGTCTTTCTGAACTGTACCGCCATCGGCAGTTGCGAGAAAAACTGAGAGTCGCAGCCAATGGTCCTGTAAAGAAGGCACGCGCTCAACAGACCACTGCTTGTCGGGTAGCTGTATTACGTTTTCTGCGCTCAACAATGCGCGAAATTGATCCACAGTTGCCATTATTTTGATTCACGCAAAAGTAAAAAAAAAAGGCGATGAGCTGTAAGCGGTGTTATGCAAAGTAGGTTTTTGATTGTGAGGAAGACTGGTCGAGTTTATGAAATTTCAATAAGTTCCGTGCTCTCGTCATCAAAATCCGAGAATTGCGAATCGAAGTATTTTATTGGACGGGCCGAAAGCGACAAAGAACTTGAATCTGCATTCATGTTCTCGATTTCGATTGATGACATCTGCACTCGATCCGGGAACTTGAGTACAGAATGATGTTATTGGACAAAGTTTAGTCGATCGATCCGATGAATTTAATATGACCGACCGTAATATTCAAATTCAAAGTCATCGGCTGTCGCCCCTGACGAAACTCGGAATGAACTCTTGTCGTTTTCATTTCACGGAAATCTGCTTCATAAGATTTTTGGACTATTTTTCTGATGGGGCCGTTCTGGCAAATAGATGACGAAGCTATCGACGAAGTTATTGACCTTTCACAGCCTGCAATATACTACACCCAGAAGGAAGACGATATCATAGAAATAGAAACCGACGTATTTCACTCATCGCCAGTTAACGCTCGTCGCTCATCGCTATACAAAACAGTTTGCGACGATGAGATATTATGCTTTCCGTGCGTTGAAACGCCAATGCACTCGAAAAGCGCAGAAACTCCAATGACTGCAAACTTGCAAAAGACTAGCGACTCACGCGCGACTCAGCGCTCATCGGACTCTGATGACACAATAAACACGCAAGAGTCTAGTACGCGAAAGATCACAAGTGTTGACTTCAATGAGATAACGCAAAGCCTTGAAGCAAGCTTTACTTCGTACTCCGTGGGTGACGAAAATAGTGAAAGTGTGCTGAATGGGAAATCAACTAAGGTCGGTAAAGAGCGAGCAGTTTACACATCAACCAAAAGGAAACCCAAAGAAAAGAGTCAAATAACAATCAAAGAACGAAACCTTTCACAGTCCGATATAGAAAGTATTGCAACTTATCGGTGCAAGTGCAAATCGTTTTGCTCGTTAATGTTTCACACATCAGCTTTGGCAGCTCAACGCAAAATGTTTTGGGACTTGTCTCAAAAAGATCGTAAAGAATGGATGATAAGAGATCTTATGAAGAGCGGAACCAGAACTTGTGACTCAAGATTCATATTTATGTTCTTCATATGTGACAGACCGGTAAGTTTGCCAAAACTGCTCATTAGCTTAATGAGCGGTTTTCCTTCTTTTTTATAGAATTCTCTTGAAGAATAACTTTTTGTTCATATTCCTGAAACTTTGCCAAAACTGCTCATTAAGCTAATGAGCAGGTTTTCTTTTTTTTATTAGAATTCCCTTGAAATAGAAATGTTTGTGCATATTCCTGAAACTTTGCCAAAACTGCTCATTAAGCTAATGAGCAGGTTTTCTTCTTTTTATTACTATATCCTTGAAATATAAATGTTTGTGCATATTCCTGAAACTTTGCCAAAACTGCTCATTAAGCTAATGAGCAGGTTTTCTTTTTTTTTATTAGAATTCTCTTGAAGAATAACTTTTTGTTCATATTCCTGAAACTTTGCCAAAACTGCTCATTAAGCTAATGAGCAGGTTTTCTTTTTTTTATTAGAATTCCCTTGAAATAGAAATGTTTGTGCATATTCCTGAAACTTTGCCAAAACTGCTCATTAAGCTAATGAGCAGGTTTTCTTCTTTTTATTAGAATTCCCTTGAAATATAAATGTTTGTGCATATTCCTGAAACTTTGCCAAAACTGCTCATTAAGCTAATGAGCAGGTTTTCTTCTTTTTATTAGAATTCCCTTGAAATATAAATGTTTGTGCATATTCCTGAAACTTTGTCAAAACTGCTCATTAAGCTAATGAGCAGGTTTTCTTCTTTTTATTAGAATTCCCTTGAAATATAAATGTTTGTGCATATTCCTGAAACTTTGCCAAAACTGCTCATTAAGCTAATGAGCAGGTTTTCTTCTTTCTTTTAGAATTTCCTTGAAATATAAATGTTTGTGCATATTCCTGAAACTTTGCCAAAACTGCTCATTAAGCTAATGAGCAGGTTTTCTTCTTTCTTTTAGAAATCACTGTGCTTGTATATTTACAGGTGTGCTCGGCATTCTACCAGAAGGTTTACAAAATAAGCCAAGGATATTTCTGCGACGTGCGCGAGCGGGTTCTCTCTGGAAGAACAAATTTTATTCACGGGCTGACGGGCAGCGAGGCAAATCGGCGTTTGTCTAACAAAAAATCAAATGTCGTCGCCTTCGTGAAGAAATATGCGGAAGAACAGGGCGAACCTCAGCCCCATAAACCTGAGACGCATCTCCCGTCGGGGAAGACAAGAGAAGAGATTTGGGATGATTATCTCGATTCCTTATCTATTCACGACCGCAAATCCAAGGAAGTCTCCTTGCCGTACTTCTACGAAATCTGGAAAGACGAGTTCAAATCTTGGCTCAAAGTTCCGAAGTGCAAGCGTTTTTCTCAGTGCAGTGTATGTGCTTCGATCAAACTCTTGAAGGAGGGCACACCTAAATCCCAGCACGGTGAGCTAAATTCTGAAAAATGTAGTATTTGCATTTGTTTTACGTTGTTTTAGAAGTTTGTACATGAAAACGTTTTTTTTTTCAGGTCAATACGACAAAATGCGAGAGGTGCACCTTAACCAAGCGCGTGCCGAGCGTGAGAAGTTCTACAAACACGGCCGAAAATCCAACATGACTAAGAGCATCAAGGAAAACAAGACGTGGTGGAAATATTCCTCTGTCATCATTGACGGGATGACCCAATGGACGACGCGCCTGCCGCATTTCAGGCGCATGCCATCATATCTGGACCGAAAGGACTTCTTGGACGTGCACAATATGGGTAGCATCATCGAAAACGTTGGCCGTTTTATGGACTTCAACTACGCGAATTACGGTGACGACGCCAACTTCCTGCTGAACGTGCTGCATCGTGACGTCACTCGAATTCAAGAGCACCGTCGTAAAGGGGATGGCGAGGAACCGTACCCGATGCCGGAAGTGTTATACGTCCAGCTTGACAACGTGGGCACCAACAAGAGCATTATGCTTTTGGCGTATATCTCTTGGTTGGTTATGTCTGGCGCGTTCAAGAAGGTGAAGGTGAACTTCCTAATCGTCGGCCACACCCACGAGAACATCGACCAGATGTTCTCGCGTTTTTCTGTGCGCTTAAAACGCAAGCTTGCGATGACCCTTGACGAGATGATGGAAATCGCAAAGGAGTGTTTCTCGGATGGCATCTTCACGACCGCGGTGGGGAAAGTGCATGATTTGAAGACCTGGTTCGGTGGTCGCTACGAGAACGTCTGTGGCATCTCCACGCAGCAGACCTTCAAAGCGTTCAAGAACGAGGCCGGCGAAGTGGTCGTGCAATACAAGATGGATTCCACCGACAAGAAGTGGCTACCAGAGGAGGGCCTCAAGGTGTTGAACTCTATGCCCGAGAACCTGCCTGATTTTGTCAAACCGAAAGCCTTCTCCGAAGAAGGGCTTACGAAGCTCGAGGATCTGGTGGACGGGATGCGGACCATTTATTTGAGTACGACGTTTACACCTACCCACGAGGCGTGGTGGGCGGAGCTGTTGAGGAAGCAACGAAAGCTGACCGAGGAGGGCATTTTCGAGGAGCCCAATGTCCCGTTCGTTTTGCCGAGCAAATTGCACGCACGTTTGAATGCCCCTTTGGTGCATGCCCTGGAAGCTCCTCTCAGACTCGCCGAAGCTCAGATGCCAGCAGCAGCAGAAATTCCAACCCGAATTCAAGAACGCGTAGAACGTGCACCGATTGCCGTGTACACGGGCAAACGTAAGGCGGTGAATCGGGCTGCTAGAAAAGCAGAAGCGTACGTGGCCAACCCGGTATGGGAGGTTTCGTTCGATCAGATGACCGTAAACAGCTACGCCGTTTGCTTCGGAGAAATCACGGGCGTGAAGGCCAACGATGTATGCCAATTCCGTGTCAAGCTCAACGGCAAAGAATGGTCGGACCCCCTGATGCTTGTCCGAGTGCATGCACGGATTGTCTACGCGAAGGAGTTGAAGTACAAGTACCTGAAAGTGAAGACATACACGGACACTAAGGAGCGAAGACTCGGAAAGGTGTTGGCAGCGAAAGCGGGAGCCTTCTGGGAGAACGCATCCGATACGCCGTCAACTGAGCCCTTCAAAAGTGCAGAGATATTGCTAGCGTGGAACATCGCAGCTAACGAAACAAAAGGTTGTATCCCATATGAGCAGTATGGGCAACTTATAGTCGCACTGCTGGCGCAAAGAGCCAAGAAAAGACGAATTGATAACGGGCAAGTGGAAGAAACAGCAGGCGATGAAGACAATAGCGAAAACGAGGAAAATAAGCAAGACGACGGTAGCGATGTTGAAATGTGAATAGCATCAGCTGGCTTAGACGCACAAAATATATGTACATAATGTAAATACGATTATTAGAGAAATCTGATATGGCAATTGCTCATTTCTTTCGTATGCCATGCTCGCTACCATTTACCGCACATAAAATAAATTGCATGCTTCACCGTGTCTTGGAAACATTTTCGTACGTGTCTTGTAATTTTACCGTTGCGGAGGCCTGCGAGCAAAAGTATTTTCAACATCAACATTTTCAGCACATATATTTTCCAAATATCGCCAAAAACAGCTAATGTCAATTATCTACCCTAATGTCAATTTCATCGAATAGCGTGTTAGATGACTATGACACTGTCGGCGTGCTAAATCCAGCACACCACCTCGAGTGAGGTGGGCAGACCAGAATGCATACACTCATACCAATCTCCAGTCCAGACAAGAAAGAACCACAATCATGTCTGCCAGGGCTGAAAACCCCCAAAATCTGGACAAAGTCCACACGGTCCTGGCGGACCTATCAGCTTCCTGTCTCTAGTGCCACCCCTCCACCGGGGGAATAGTGTACTGCTGTGCCCTGGAGGTCCGCACATCGCGGTGTCTTGCAGCCGGATGCTTCGTCAGGGATATGACAAGGAGTACCCGAAGGCAGGTCCAGGTCACCCCATCACCGTCAGACTTATAGACAAGGGAAGATGTAGGGAGGGTCACAGCTGGTGGAGGCAGAGGCTCTCACGTACGAGACAGGTGCCGGTCACGGGTCCCCGAAGGGTACATACGGTCGTAGGAGTCAAGGTACGGCATGCGGCATTCACATAACAGGTCTTGTGCATGCTTACTAAACCTCTAGGCTAACTGCCAAACTATCAGCTGGTTGTATTCCGTAGATATTTTCAAAACCAAATCATAAAGTACCTGGAACAAAGTACCTGCGAGGCATAGTCAGATACAGAACCCAAAACAGGACAAATCAGAGGGTACTCACAGTCAGATCAAGCTGCTCGCTTTCTGAGTAGACCTCTATGTCGAAAATCCAAAAGATCTGGCAGCCTGAATAACTGCCTTCTGCATATCCATGTAGCTGTCAAAGAGCATGTTGAAGTAGGGCACAGTGTTCTTGGTGGGAGGAACTGGCTTGGTGTACGGGTCAGCCAGGTTCTTCTCCGAAGGTACCCTCCAGCAAATAATCCAGCCCAGTCTGACGAAGTCTCTGAGCATATGAAATCTGACCAGAACATGTTTGATTTTCTGGGATAAAGGGATGTTCTCAGCAATAGACCTGCATGCATCATTATCCAGTAGAAGAGGAATTGGGAGCTCTTCTAATCTGGGGCAGGTAGCTGAGGCTGGTAGGTACTCTGTGCTCCTCATATTCTGATAGTCCACTGGCTTGCGGTCTGATTCTGAATAGATCTCGAGCTCATCTGTTACTGACTTGCCATCAGGCCTGACACCACCGACTCCTGTACCCGTAGGTGCAGTATAGTCCAGGAGCTTAGTAAGAAGGGTGCCTGGCTGTAATTCAGGGTAACTGAATGCAATATCGGTGGCATCCCGTTCTGCCGCGGTGATTTCGGAATCCAGGCTAGTAGTAGAGGGCGGTTGTCCCTGAATAGGGTGCTGAATGTAACCGAATATTTCTGTCAGCATAAACATGAGAGACACCACCCGCTGAGCCGCAGTAGATGCTGCTACATATTCTGAACCCGTAGATGATGTTTCTGTGATAGTCTGTCTGACTGTACCATATTGTAGAACCATACCACAGAAGAATATAACCATGCCAGAGTATGACCTAGCTGAATTTTCCAAGTCTCTGGCCCGGTCAGCATCGGAGTACACAAAGAGTGTGAGCACACGTGCTGGCCTATCAGGGTAGTCGAAGGCCATCCTGCCGTGTGCCGTGCAATCCAGATACTGTGCAATTCTGATAAGAGCTTTCATCGAGTCCTCTGAGGGACAGGCCACAAACTGTGATAGGTAGATAACAGCACAGTAGATATCTGGCCGTGAGGTGCGGCTGTGCCAGAGCAGAGACCCAAGGATAGACTGATAGGGCTTGACCAGTGTGAGGTCAGGGTCTGCTGGTTTTGTAATCACCAGTTTAGAGTCCATAGGGGTGCGGAAGAGTCTCTCGGGTTTGCTATTAGTTGGCATAAGGTCTTTAATCTGCCGTGACTGATTGAGGTAGACTCCCTGATCATCATACTGTACTGTCATCTGAAGGATAGTAGAGGATATAAGACCCAGGTGTTTGGCCTTAAAGGTTGTGCTGAAAGCTGTCCAGAAGGCCCTCTCAAGAGCCGTAGAACAAGCCATGCCAAAGTCTTCCACATATACCACACACATAGCCTTAACCGTAGACGTGTAAATGAAATAGATACAGGCATCATGTGTAGACTGTCTGAATTAGTGTCCCATGTACTGGAAACTGAGCATAAACTGTTTGACCATCCTCTGCCATGATGCACCGGCAATCTTGAGACCATATAGTGCATATGATAGTAATGCATGGCTGTATCCCTTAAAAGAATAGCCAGAAGGAAACTGGATCCACACAGGGAACTCAAGCTTAGCATGCATAAGGGCCTGAGACACATCCAGATGTGACACCACCAGCTGAAATAGAGCTGCAAATATGAATAGCAGTCTGAAAGCTGATATTTCTGGGGTATCCGATGAAGTCTCCCAAGGGAGATAGCCGGTAGTTCTGCTGCCGTCACCAGCCATACGGGCCTTAAATATCTGATAGGGTTTGCCTGCTCCAGTAGGGTCGGGTTTGAACGGCATAGACAGTACAAATTGTGCCTGGGGCACTACGACAGATGCTCGGAAATATGTTTTTGATTGAACGTGCAAAGGTACACAATTCGGATTTTATAATATACTGGATCAGGGCCAGATTGAGGTACAAACGATAATTCGGTTCCGAGTTCTGAAGGCTAAACACTTCTCAAGTGCTCCACTTATTCACTCGTCACTCAGGTTGCAGGGTCAACCACTCGACAGCCGATGTCACACTTCGGCTCAACGTTCAATTCCCGATCCGATCTCATTTCTAATTCCGATTCGTCATTCTCGATTCAGATGTTATGCCGACAGACTGACACGATGACTGCCCCACAGTACTGTCATACTACTGTACTGTCATACTGTCATAGCGTCATACTGTCATACTGTCATAACCTTAATATCTGATATTCGATTTCATTGTCTTTTCAACCCCGATGCGAATCTGACCATTCTTCGAGGGTCTGACTGAGTTCCACGATGACACCCCCCACAGTACTGTCATACTACTATAGTGTCATACTGTCATACTGTCATAGTGTCATACTGTCATACCCCGGACATCTGGTATTCATTCTCATCGTGATTTCAAGCCCAATTTCACTGTCATCGTGCCAATCCCAGATTACCCCCGATGACACACATACGGACGCATAGGCATATCGGCTCACGCTGTGCCTCCGGGCACAACTCTCCCCCCCTTAGGAGTGGTCTACCTCCTGGGATCACTCCGCTAAGGTACCCATCTAAGTTCCAGTTCTTAGGTTTTCTGGTTCCTTTCTGTTTCCAGTTCTTAGGTTCTCTGGTTCCTCTTCGAGCACAACTTGCCTGCCGCTACCAGGGCACCACTTTCACGAAGGAGGGTACCGCTTGGAATCTAAAGCGGGTCTTCAGTCTTGCGGAGGCGTAAATGTCGGAAAAGTTGTCGCAGCAGGGGCGCTGGCACGGGATATACGCTCGCGGATTGGCCCGCTCCAGTCTGCTGCGGATGAGGTCCCAGCTGAGCAGTCTCTGGATGAGCACCGGTTGCCCATCTGCACGCACACGGTGTCGAAGCAGTACAGCGTAGCAGGGGCGTGGGTGGTGCTGAGTTCGTCCATATGCAGGTGGGCTTCATGTACTGCGTACCGTACATGCAGTAGGTACACACCAGCGGGGGAGGAAGCTGGCGCATCATGGGACGAAGCCGTAGCGCGTTGGGGAAGCGACCTCTGGGGTTTCCATGAACCAATGTTTCGGCTCCAAGTAGTCAATGATCTGCAATGCTCGTCGTACGATTTTGTCAGCCTGGGGAAGATCAGGGGGTCCTCCAGTGGTGCGCGCTTGACTGTACTGCCTACAGGGGGGACTTGCCCAAACGACATCGAAGAATCCAGGCGGGTATTGTTTGTAGTCCCACTGTAGGATGTCATGCACATTAGTTGGATGCCAGATGTGTTCGGAGTCGAGGGTCACCACTGAAGCGGAGGGGAAGCAATTTAGGAATTCTCTCTCTACTGAGCCAGTGCCGCTGAAAAGTACAAGAATTTTGGGCATGCGGGTTGCTTCCGTCTGTATCGCCAACAGCTCTGTCACCAGTGCCAACGACCCATCTTCCGTGCGCTCTTGACGTTCCCACGGCAGAGGGATATCATGTTCCATCTGTTCGAGCTGGTCCAGTTCATCGCAGGGGTTAGTGATGAGGTGAGCCAGTGTCATTCCAGCTTGAGCAGAGTGACGGCCACGTTGCTCGCGTCGCCGAGTGGCTTCGTCGCGAACTTGTGCTTCCATGTGCAGTCTCGCTTGCTCGAATTCACGAAGCTGTTGAAGTGGACCTCCGCGTTCGAGTTTGTCACGCGTCCTCCATTGGTCGTGAGCTTTGGAGTAGCCAGTCCAGCGAACCTTCCACTCTTCCACCTCTTTTCCTCGAACAGACCGCACCCGACGTGCAAGAATACGCTCAACTTGTGCTTCCTTCTGACCGTCCACTGCCACCTCTTCAGGTACTGCTAGGTGATCACGCGCGGCGAAAGCATCCTGACCGCTGGTGTACGGTTTGAGGCGGTGTTGAGCGAACACGTCGTGTATCCGCCAGTGGGGAGGGAGGCGTAGGCGGTAGGCTACTGGAGCTCCCCTGTCAGCCTCTGGCATGGTCATCTGCACATCACTGAAGAAGCGTTCGGTCACAGGGACTGGTCCATGCCAGCGCTTGGTCAACTTCCTGCAGATGGAGCGATCCATCACCTTCTCTGTAAGGTGTTTCGCTTCTATCCAGACCAGATCTCCAACAGCATACTCCCGCTGTCCGTGCCTGCGATCAAACTGCTCGCGCTGTCGCTGTTGAGCCAGCTCCAACCGCTGTCTGGCGTCCCGCAGCTGCGACGAAAATTTCGCGGCCACTTCGTGTGCGGTACCTACTCCCCCTGTTCGTCGTCCAGCGGTGGACTGCGCGGCTTCCAGGAAAAGGTCCAACTGCGACAGCGGCGAGAACCCAAACACCAGCTCAAATGGCGTGAAGCCAGTAGATTCACTTCTGGAGTCATTGATCGCGAACGCCACGTTAGTGGTGAACAGGTCCCAGTCCTCCACATTGGCATCTACGAAGGACCTGAGCATGTCCTCAATAACCCTGTTGCTGTGTTCCGCCTGGCCGTCGGACCGAGGGTTGTACGGCGTGGTACGAGCCACCTTCACACCCATCAGTCTCATGAGCTCCTGCCAGAAGGCATCTTGAAACCGCGGGTCACGGTCAGAGACAATTTTCATAGGTGCGCCATGCAAGCGCCACACCGAGTCAAAGTAGATTCTGGCCACCACGGGTGCAGAGCTGTCGCTGAAGTTCATCGGTATAACGTGGACCATCTTCGTCAGCTTGCACGTGAAGGCCACGAAAGCGTCATTACCTCTCTCTGATACTGGCAGGCCGGTGACGAAGTCCACCGCGACATCTTGCCATGGCCTGTTCGGGATGCTGTGAGGGTTTAGCAACCCATCCGGGTAAGTTCCCCGCGGCCTCACTGATTGGCACACCGCGCAGGATGCAACCCAGGTGCCCACATCCTCTGCAGCGCCACGCCAATAAAAGCGTCGCAGCACTCTTTCCAGAGTCTTGTCTCGCCCAGTGTGACCTGAGGACAATGACTCGTGAGCATGACGAATCACTACCTCTCGAAGTGGAGAATTTTCCCCCAGCACCAACTGATATCTCCCTGCTGCGGTTCTCCAAACTACAGTAGAAACTCTATTACTTTTTTAATTATATAATGAATTTCTTTAAAAAATCGCTGTAAAGATAAATTTCGAATTAATTATTGAAATATGACAGGTAGGCGTGAAAAGATAAAAGATAAGCCAAAAATTAAATATTGGATCTCGTCTTTTCACAGCTGGTAAACGTAGAGATAAAGTACGTATTTAATTCCGCGCCTCGGACAGACGTGGCCGAGCAAAAATAATGTTAAAGCGAAAAACAAACTCGGTAAGCACGCTGTGAGATTATTGAAAGCGCCATTTTCAAATATCAAGCATATACGTACATTCTCAGACCGCCACGTTCTACTTACAAATAGCTGGCCGCTACGTCAGCCTACGCCCGCACGGTAGCACTATCTATAAGAACCTGATGCACGACAGCGGCCTCACTTTCCACTTTATCTTTAACATGTCTGGTGCGCTCTGCATCCTTTGCAAGAAAACACCCGAACTTTGTACATGTTGCAAGACTACCAGGGGCGAGCTGCATGTGCGCAAGATCAAGCTGAATAAACTCCCGCAGGCCACGTTGTCAAATTTTGGTTTCAAAGTAGACATACCCCGTAGTCTTGTGAACATTAACCCCACAGTCTCACGGCCTCTTTGTACCAGGATCCCTTTGGATAGATGGAAGATGGACGCATTACACGACACCTCATATCATGTGATCATACTTTACAAACCTCCGCATTACATGACACCGCACATATACCATGTGATAATAATTTACAGAGCTCCGCATTACACGACACCGCACATATATCATGTGATAATAATTTATGGAGTCCCGCAAGGGCCTGGTTCCCTGGTAAGACAAACAAACAACACATTATTTAAATTTAACGCGGTAACCGCATTTCAAGGCTGGCAAAGATAATGATAAAGTTCAAATCTAAATAATTAAAACGGCGTACCTCGAAGATAAAGATAAGGACAAATTTCAAAAATATATAATTGATGTGTCCCAAAAAGTTGTACTTTTCCAATTGTTTTTCACTTGCCAGAAAAACAATAAAAAACAATAGAGTTTCTACTGTACCTCACCCACCAGCCTGAAGTCCTGTAGGCATTGGTGTGGCGCCGCCTTTACCTTCTCCCGCAGCGAACGGAGTGATCCCTCTCGGGTGTACTCCGCTTTCAACGCACGCAGGAACTTTGAGTCCGACTGCTGGGAGATTGTATCTCTGAAGGCTGCTGCCTCACCCGTCCTTATCACAGCGGGAGCTGTTTGCGGAAGCCTCACACGTGCTGGCTGTGGTTTGGCGGGAGGGGCGTGCACTATCAGAACAGGCCAGCGAAGGTCGAAGGCCTTCCCATCTGGGTTCTCGAAGAACTGATTAGGCTCGCCCTTGTCATCATGAGTAGGGACGACCTCCACGATCTGCATATTGGCCTTCCTGAATAGTTTGCGCCACACGGGGAGCTTGGACTGGTGATCTAGCCGATGTCACACTTCGGCTCAACGTTCAATTCCCGATCCGATCTCATTTCTAATTCCGATTCGTCATTCTCGATTCAGATGCTATGTCGACAGACTGACACGATGACTGCCCCACAGTACTGTCATACTACTGTACTGTCATACTGTCATACTGTCATAGCGTCATACTGTCATACTGTCATAACCTTAATATCTGATATTCGATTTCATTGTCTTTTCAACCCCGATGCGAATCTGACCATTCTTCGAGGGTCTGACTGAGTTCCACGATGACACCCCCCACAGTACTGTCATACTACTATAGTGTCATACTGTCATAGTGTCATAGTGCCATAGTGTCATACCCCGGACATCTGGTATTCATTCTCATCGTGATGTCAAGCCCAATTTCACTGTCATCGTGCCAATCTCAGATTACCCCCGATGACACACATACGGACGCATAGGCATAACGGCTCACGCTGTGCCTCCGGGCACACAAATAGTGTCGTAAGGTACTGTGCATTAGCTGGAGGTGTCCCTGACTTAAGCTTCTCCTGATTAACCATATCACCAACCTCCCGATCCATAGCCTTTAGCCAGTCACCAGACTGCGGTGAAGATAGGGCTTGTTTGACACCGTGAGGTAACTTAAGCTCCGGTGCCGAGACCTCAAGCATATGAAGGATAGTAGAGGTAGGGGCATCAGTGAGAAACTGCTCCATGCTGCTGAAACTGCCAAACATATATTCTGCTCTGAGGTCACTGCTGAAGCTGTCAGAGAAGGGGCGGCAGGTAATCCGCTGAATGGGTAGACGGGAATATGGTTAGCTTGGCTGGCAGCAAGGTATGGTATCAGTTGTGCTGATATTCTGATTTATTGATATATCAGAAAATCAGTATCAATTGATGACCAAACTTTGAATATCAGAATTATTGGTATCGATTGATTGATTAGGACGACATATCAATATCAATCGATAGACCCCTCGGAATATCGGTATCAATCGTTTGACAGTGGTAGCATATCAATATCGATTGATTACCATCGTCGATTTGCGATATCACTTGTATTTGATATATCAAAATATCAAAAACCGATCCGGGACAATGCAAAAACTGGGGCTTGGTAGGCACATAAAGACGATTACGAGTCCTGGCTCTACAGGACCTGTTGCACCCTCGATCGATTGATCTTTGATTATCTAGAAGTAACGAAAATTTAAACAGGGTATCCGAGGGTATCCGAAGAGAGATCATCATTATGGGGAAACGTGGGCGTGGCAGCAAACGCCAAAGTGCCTCCGGTGTAACCCTGCGTGCTCAAGGAACCGGGCATGCCAAGAGAACCCAGCAGTCCCCTTTCGATCCTGCTGGAAGTGATGAGGTAGACTATGTCGTGCGCATAATAAAAGCGGAACGCCTATCTGGAGCAACCCCACAATGGTTGATAGGTTGGGAAGGGTATAGTGATGCCGCGGATACTTGGGAGCCGATAGAGAACTTAGTCGGCCATGAGCAGGAGATTGCCGCTTTCCGTGAAAGGCGTAAGGAGGAGGTCGCGGAAGAATCGGCTGCTGCCTGAAATTCCTGCAGAGCTGAAAGAGGTGAAGGAGAAGAGTGAGCTTGAACTGTATTTAGAGTTCCCCTTGGCTAAGAAAGATGTGGAGGTGCAAGATTGGTGGAGAGAAAATGGGAACAAGTTCCCTTCAATCGCTAGAATGGCTAGGCAGTTCTTGGGCGTGCCTGCCTCTACTGCGGGGGTGTAGCGTGCGTTTTCAGTAGTAACTGGCATGCACTCAGATTTGAGGAAGAATTTGAAAGAGGGTACAATAGAGCACTCGCTTATGACTGCATTGAATTAGGTTAGACAAATATAGTTGAACATATCATACCGCTATGTGCTGTTGTAAGTGTTAACTGCTTAGAGCTCAAACACATTTTGACATATTGATAATATTGATATCCCGATATACCAGTAAATTTAAAGTGATATCAATATTGATTGATTGGCACCCCTAACATATCAAAATCAATTGATAGAGCCTCTAAAGTATTTGAATCAACCGATTAGACCGCTAGAAAAATCGAAATCAATTGATATAATCTTGAAATTATTGGAATCATTTGATTTTTGGCCCGAAAATATCAGAATCAATTGATAAGGCCGCCCACAACCGATACCATACCTTGGCTGGCAGATCAATGTGCCAGCCAGCCGGCTCGTCGGGGCAGGGCTCCAGAATAACACCGTAGGGCTTCCTGTTGCCTCTGTGGGCGGAGATGAAAATAGCACTGTAGACAGGTGCCCTGATTGATTGACGGGCTTTCACAATGGTCCAGATAGGGTAGTGTTCATTAATGCCATTGAGCTTTCTGTACGGCAGTCCAGATAGTGTAATAGGTCCCGATAGTGCTGACCATCTGCTGTCTGTGATACATATCTATCTGACTGTCATAGTCCAGGTAACTGTGCCATTTGTCTGAATAAGTTGAACACATGCATGTGACTCCTCCCCGTCAAAGAAAGAACCAATACAGAATCACTCACCGTTAAGAAAACCCGACGATAAGAAAGTAGCCAGCGTTTCGGGGGTACCCAAGTTGGTGAATATCGCTGGCTGGTTTTTGAAGGTTATGGCACGGACCAAAATAAGAAATATTGGTGCTGGCTGGCCGGCCTAAGATATGATTCTCCAATTTCTTATAGCTAAGAAAAAATTGCTGGCATTTGCAAATATTACATATGATATTATAGATATGTGACATCAATATATCACTTCTCTCAATATTTCATGTACATCGATATACAACCACAATTCAAATAATAAGGGACAACTATTACAACACATCAGATACATATGTGTGGACAGCTGGTGTTCATACGCTCATGACTGTGAAAATTTTAAGAAAATGTCTGCGCTAGGTGCGTGTCCATGTGGATGGCTAAGAAATGCGCTGGCTGAGTGAAGAGATCGCGGTCCACTATTCATAGCGTTTTCGCAGACGCGGCGGGGGGGGGTACCCAAGTTGGTGAATATCGCTGGCTGGCCTCATATCTCCTGTTTTCTTAAAGGTGGGTGATTACTGTACGACGAATCCTCGAACCTGCTGTATCAAAGCTGTCACTGAAAGGCTGAGGTCTGTCATAAGATGCATCAAAGTCCCGCTCTGCCTGATGCGGATCCGGAAAGGAGCCCAAGAGCTCTCCCATGTCCTGATGATTATGAATCCAGTGAGGCTTGCCGACATAGTGTATTATATTTGTCTTCGTATCCAAGATCTTATAAGCCAGAGAGCTGACTGATACACCAACAAGACGGCCTGACCAGGCTGTCCTCTGAGACTTCTTGGACATGCCTGGCTGTCTGGAGTTCCTCTGCTGCTGAGACATAATGACATAGCAATTCTGGCCGAAAGCTTTCGGTTTAGCATAGCCATAGTGGTAGCCTCTGATCTGATGAAATGGTGTAGTTGGGATGTTCTTATGAGTTGACAGGTTCCATATGAAGCCAGCATGGGTAGCAGCCAAAGGCCAGTAGTCCTCGTGCATGCCAGCCGCCAGAAGCAATGCCTTAGCCATGTCTGATATCTTGCCAATGGCATTCTCTGCATGATGAGGGTTGTCTAGTCTGTATGTACCGTAGGTGATGCTTTCTGATGCTGTTGTAATATTGTTCAGCGCAGGAATGTGGAGTATTGTATGATAAATTTCTAAATTTACGATGTGTACATATTCGCGCCATTGGTCGAGTTGGTACGGCGCTAGGCTATGAACCTCGCACTCGTGGGTTCGATTCCCGCTGAGGGTCTAGGTTGCGCAGATTTAAGGCGTGGTTGGAGAGTGCTGACGAGCATGCGACGGCCGTCCCGCCTGCAGACGTGCAGTGTTGGGGGTGTCTCCCAAGCGTCTTAAATTGGCATGACCTACCAAAACCCTTATGTTTTTCTTGGATAATGTGTTAATAATTTTTGAGTGACGGTGTCTTTTTTTTGTAACAGGTGTGCTTTAAGTTCTACTATATGGCTTACGGCATCAGCTACGGGTATCTTCACGACTGTCGGATACGCATGCTCAAGGGCCGACACACGTTTCTTCATGGATTGACGTACGAGGAGGATAACCACAAGATTTCCCTGAAACGCGAGTCGGTCGTCGCATGGATCAAGAAATACGCCGACGAATACGGACAACCCCAACCTGACAAAGCCGAGATTCACCTTTCGGATGGTTTGACCATCGAAGAGCTGTGGGACGAGTACATCGAGGGCTTGCGTGAGAATGAGGAGAGCAAAAAGATCTCTCTCAGTTACTTCTACAAAGTATTTGACGAAGATTGCAGCTCTTGGCTCAAGATTCCATCGGTGAACCGATTTTCTCAGTGCGATGTTTGCGCGTCCTTCAAGTTATTGAAGGAAGGCTTAACCAAATCTCAAAAAGGTGAATATTATTGAATAGCTTTGTGATGTGTTTGTATGCTTATGTAATTTGTTCACTGACCCGAATTTGTGTACCTTGTACAGCGAAATGCAACGGGCCTCTCAACAAACATCTGGCAATCGCATGAGCGGAGCGCCAGAAGTTCTACAAACATGGTCGTAAAGCGAATATGACCAAGAGCATTGCCACGAACAAAACTTGGCATAAGTATGCCTCGGTGATCATCGATGGCATGACGCAGTGGACCACCCGACTGCCACACTTTCGACGTATCCCTAAACATCTGGACTCTAAGGACTTCCTTGACGTGCACAACATGGGGAGCATGATCGAGAACGTGGGCCGCTTCATGGATTTTAACTACGCCAACTTCAAGGACGATGCGAACTTCCTTGTCAACGTTTTGCACCGGGATATCCTCCGCATTCAAGAGCATCGACGCAACGGGGACGGGGAAAATTCATACCCGATGCCGGAAGTATTGTATGTACAGCTTGACAATGTGAGCACCAACAAGAGCAAGTTGATGTTGGCATACGCAGCTTGGCTGGTTCACACGGACGTCTTTCGCAAGGTGAAACTCAACTTTCTGTTGGTGGGACATACGCACGAGAACATTGACCAGATGTTTTCACGCTTCTCCGTGCGTCTACGACGCAAGCAAGCTTGGACGCTCGACGAGATGATAGAGGTCGCACAAGAATGCTTTACGGATGGTGTAACGTGCGAGCACACCGAGAAGATCTTCGACTTCAGCTCTTGGTTTGATGGTCACGTCTTCGATTGCCACAATATTTTAGCACAGCAGGCTTTCAAGTTCAAGAAGGACGAGCACGGCGAAGTGGGCATGCAGTACAAACCGTATTCCATTTCACCCAAATGGTTACCCGAGACTCCATTGGCAAAGCTTGCTTCTACACCCCCTGTCGCGGGGCCTGGAGACATCAAGCCGATTCCTTTTACCGAAGAAGGCATCGAAAAGCTTGAGCATACCTTACAGGCGTTGAAGGACATTTTGGGCACAAAGCTCACGGAGGTGCACGAAAAGTTGTGGCGCGAGGATGTCATCGAGAAACAGCGCCACCTAACTGCTGGTGGAGAATGTCAAGCGCCCGCGATACCCTTCCAACATCCCGAGAAAATCGCCATCGAGCGCAATGCCACCTTGGTTCGACTGATAGAGGCGCCCGCGTTGGCGATAGAAGCTGCCGGGGCTGCCGCCGTCCCCGCTATACCGGTGCGCATCCAACGCCGAATTGATCGAGCGCCGATAGAAGTGTACAACGGTAAACGGAAACACCAAGGTCGAGCCCAAAAGCAAGCAGAGCAGTACGTGGACAACGCCCAGTGGGAGGTCACCTACGGCCAGATGACAGTCGGCAGCTTTGCAGTGGCGCTCGCGGTGGAATCTGAAAACGACAAGTTCGCTTTCCGCGTACAACTGAGGCGAAGCGAATGGTCGGATCCGTTGTACTTGGTGAAGGTGGAGGCGCGCTATCCGTCAACTCAACAGCTGCTATATCGCTATTTCCAACCCAAAAAGCACACCGACACCAAGAAGAAGCACCTCGGCAAGCAGCTTGCGAGTCACCCAGGAGCTTTCGCAGCGCCACCGGGGCACCGACCGTCTACCGAGACTTTCGATAAGAATGAAATAGTGCTGGCATGGAATGTGGATGCGAAAGACCCCGAACGGAGTATACCGAACGAGCAATACGCGCAGATAGTCGTCGCTTTGCTTGCACAACAATCCAAACGCACGCGCAAGGACCTAGGTGACTTGAATGAATCGGATGATTCCGATGAAGACGAAGCTTTTGATAATTGCGTAGCGGTAGCGGTAGCACCTGAAGTGGACGCGTAAAGCAAGACTGAAAAAAACATGTAAATAATATGTGTATAACGTGTATATAGATTCCGAGTCAAAAGTTCTTTGTGTTTTCACTCCTCCTAGATTTCGAAAAAGTGCATTTGACCTCAATTTTGTAACATAAAAACCATTAAATCTAATGCACAACCTGCACTTGCATGTTCTCGACTTAAAATGCGGCTTTTTAATCCTATCATGAGGTAAATAAGGCAATATCATTTTCACATGAGAATGTCATTTTCATCGAATAGTGTGTTACATACCATATACACGGAAATGAGGACCACCAATGAGGTCCACAAACAAGATGACGACATATTTCTCCTTGATGCTTTGCACTCTTGGGATGATGCGAGCGAAGGAAGGCATCTTGCTGATGCCCCAGCACTTGTTCCCGTGGAGCGGACGGTGCACAATCCCAAAAGGTCTGTACGATATGCCTTATTCTTTCTAGGCTTTGGCGTACTTGCTGTTTTCACCCTAACATGCGTGCCGTGTACGGACTACGGTGCAGGCAATCAACCGAGGGAATCTGAAGTATGCTACGGCGCCGTTCTTCGAGTTCGTGAAGACGTTAAAAACCATTTGCAAGGCATCCCCTTCAATGAATGCATCGCATGCCCCGGCAGTGCAGTGCGCCCTGCGCACCATGCCTGCGAGTGTGATCGTGAATGCCTTTGGCATACCGTAGCCCCCCAAGAACACGGGTGTTCTATCTTGCCCCCCCAGAGCAATGTTCCGGCGTCCGCCCTAGGCAATTTGTTTCATTGCACAGTGGGTGCAGACATCTCATTTCAATCCAGTTTGGGTGTATGCAAAGTTACTTTTGCTGCCCACGCTTTGCCCCTTGCTACGAGGGGGGTATGTTAATTTTGCCCCTCCTAACTTGTTTTATGGATCTTTGGGCGTTGGATCCCCCCACACCCCGAGCCTCAAGTTTTTACTTGGGCTTGGACCCCCCGCCCCCTACATCTCGATATCGTGCAGCCAGGATAATGCGCGGATATTCGATACCACCACCGCGCACGGGGGGGCGGAAGTGCCCCACGAGCGCAATAGCGCCATCACGCACGCGGGGGCGGGAGTGCCCCACGCGCGGATACCATCATCCACGAGAGGTGCTTGAAGGGTGCTTGATTAACCCCCTCCCCGGAGTCTTTCGTACAACGGGGGGAACCCCCATCCCCCCGGACTCTTCGGTGTTCTGTGCTGCCCCCCGCTCCCAGCGTGGGCAGCCTTTATGTGTAGTTTGGGGGTAGACAATTGAAAACCCCAGATTGGGGGGTATAGACATTTCATGCCTACCCCCTCAGTTAAACTTACTTCTGTCAATTATTTATTTGCAGTTGCTTTACACGAAATGATACAATGTATGTAACACCGTCAGAGAATCACATTGCGTTCTGAATCGACAGTTGTAGTACTTTGTATGATGAAACTATAGCAAAGGCTGGTGGTTGAATTCCCGCTAACACAGTATATGTTAAAGGTGGTTCTGCTAGTTAGCAATCACTATTCAGAAAGGAGAAATACTTCTGGACACATACACGATGCCACACATCCCTTCATAAACCATGCGATATGAACGATTTATTTGTATACCCAAAGATGTAAAATAGAGTTTGAAACTGACAACGTTTTCGCAAGTCTCAACGAAAACTAAAACGAGAAACATCAACTAAAATGAGGCGCCCGTTCTTTTTTGAGGGTGGCACATACAAGAACTGTATGCTAACTCGTCAGTCTCCAATGAACGAACCAAAATGTGCGCACTCGTTATCGGCCCATTCACTCACAGATGGTAACCTCTCCAAGCTGCAAAACACCGCCCTCCTAAAAACCAGAAAGTATGTTGGAAGGTGCATCCTATGGAGAAGGCTGGATTACTGTATCGTCAAATGCCCGCTGACATGAACCCTTCTGGCAGCCCCTCGAGAACCTGCATTCGTTCCATCACTCGCTGTCTCTGCTCGCTGTTCTCGCACGCCGTTAACATTAAGTCGCAATGGCACAGGTCCGCAGAGCCCGTCGCCAGCAGATGTTCAAAGTGCTCCCATGCATTCGCTTTCTGATCACCCTGCATGAGCAAATTCAGCATCTGCATGTTGAGGTCGCCATCCATTTCAGCATCTGACATTGCCTGCTGGAATGGACGAGTGGCCGTAGTGTCTGATTTGATGAAGGCCGTCTGCTCCCGGTCGTTGGAGCGGCTATCCATCCTCTCAAAGAGGTCTCTCTGATCGTCGACGCTCATGCAGCCCGCCATCATCAGATTACACACTGGCAGTTCTGCGTTTTGTGAATCAAGCAGCTGGTAAAAAGTCTCCCATGCTTCGGTGTGGTGGCCATCTGATATGAGCCGCTGCAGTCTTTCCGACGCTAGCTCAGTCGAATGCTCCTCCGCCGGCTGGCTTGTCCCTTGCATAACGACAGCAGATGCCTCGGCGGACTCGATGCGCATGCTCGTGATCCGATTTATCTCCTCGTCGGGGTCAAAGCCAGCAAACCGCATGTCAACAATAATTTTCCACGCATCTACTGGCTTGTTCTCTTCCTCCAGCTGACGTATCACGGTGGCGTATGACGTGGCGTCTGGGGGGCAGAAGCCGACAGTCCTCATCTTCTCCATGAGCTGCTTCTGCTGTGTGCTGCAAGCACACGCCTTCAGCATGATATTGCAGTGGACCGTGTCGGCAGTTCCCGATTCAAGCAGCTGGTCAAGAGTCTCCCATGCTATGGTGTGGTGGCCATCTGATATGAGCTGCTGCAGTCTTTCAGCTAGCTTAGTTGAATTTGAATGCTTGCCTGTCGCTGCTCTCGAGTTCTGACCTGGACGTGTGGCCGAAAATTGCGACTCTGCATGTATACCATCCTCCGTCATTGGCTGTAACTCACGGCACTGGCTGACATTTGGAGCCGTGTTGCGAGCATGTCGGCTTTTCATGTTCTGCTGCCACTGCCGATGCCTTTTGTTGCATTTATCCTCATGCTCCTCCGCCGGCTGGCTTGTCCCTTGCATAACGACATCGGATGCCTCGGCAGACTCGATGCTCATGCTCGTGATCCGATCTATCTCCTCGTGAGGGTCAAAGCCAGCACGATGCATGTCAACAATAATATCCAACGCATCTACTATCTTGTTCTCTGCCTCCAGCTGACGTATCACGGTGGTGTATGACGTGGCGTCTGGGGGGCAGAAGCTGACAGTCCTCATCTTCTCCATGAGCTGCTTCTGCTGTGTGCTGCAAGCACACGCCTTCAGCATGATATTGCAGTGGACCGTGTCGGCAGTGCCCGATTCAAGCAGCTGGTCCAGATGGTTCCAGGCACGCGCATCCTGGGAATTCTTCAGCAGCATAGTGAGGAGCGCCGTGTTGCGCCTCGCAATGGACTCCTTGGGGGTGTGCAGGGTCCGCAGAATGTGGTCATCCGCGCGCACCCCGGCCGCCTCCATCTCGTCGAGCACACGCTGCGCCGCCGCCATCCTACCCTCCGTGACCAGGCTTCGGATCAGGTTGGTGTAGGTTGCCACATCAGACGCTATGCCGTGCGCCCTGCAGTGCTCCATCAGCCGCCGCTGCTGTGCGGAGTCCTCGCACGCCTTCATCATCACGTTGCACTGGAAGACATCCGCTGTGCCATCGCCCAGAATCCGGTCAAACTCCTCCCATGCCTTGCCCAGGTCCCACTGCCGCAGGAGGCCATTGAGCAGCGCCGTGTTCTTCCTGGACATCGATTTTTCTGGGACCTGGGCAAGCTTCTCCTCTGCTGGCTTCTTCTCCTCTTGTGGCTTCTTCTCCTCTTGTGGCTTCTTCTCCTCTTGTGGCTCCTTTTCCTCTTGTGGCTTCTTCTCCTCTTGTGGCTTCTTCTCCTCTTGTGGCTTCACCTCTTCTATGTCTACTTGGAAGGCCTTCACCATTTCTAGCACCTCAATCGCCTCCTGAAGCTTGCCTTCAGTTGCCAGCTGGCTGCTCAAGGCCGAGTACATCTTGGTATCTGAGCACCAGTGCTGGCAGACCAGACTGAGCAACTCCCGTTGCTCCGCACTGCTGTTGCATGCCTCCGTCATGACGTTGAACGCATGAAGGTCAGCCGTGCCGGCCTCCAGCAGCGACTTGAGCTGCCCCCAAGCTGCGTTGATCCGGCCACACTGCACGAGCTGGTGCAGGACCGCAGCATCGTCCGCAAGTGCCTCCTCTGCCGGTAAGGGGTTCATTACGTTCGGGGCTTGAGAGCAAACCTCTTCGCCCTCGCTGCCTTCTTTGTGGGCGACAGATTGCGCATCATCCGGAGCGCACACAAAAGATGCCGCGTGCAGCGGTGGTGCAGCACCATCTGCTCCGCAGGAGCTCTGCACCAGGCGCGAGCCATGGAGCGCCTGGGGCTGAAATGATCCATCCACAATCTGATCTGCCACCTCGGAGGACCCCTTGCAGTAAAGGTAAGCTCCCAGCTTGATTGTGCGGCAGCCAGCATGGAGCAGGTCATGGGAGAAGGCGATGGCCTCGCCGTACGTGAGCTTCCGCCTGGCACATCTCCAAAACCCTCACATCACACAGACCAGGCAACGTCGGAGATGTTCAAGGCTGCACGACGGGGTATTGGGGCTTCATCGGCGTCGGGACGACGTTGAACCGCCGTCGGGACAATTGTCCTACGCAAGTTCCATCATCGCCAATCCAATATATCACGAGGCGCGGATGGCAGAGACACGAATCATTCACGGGCGCCCTCACTGGTGTCCCGGGCCGTAGCATACACTGAACGGCATGAGATCGGCCAACAAAAGCCAGCCCACCATCATCCCAGTGGATGTGAGAAGCAAATCAAGAGCAGGACGGGGCCGTGACAAGATACCACAAACGCATACATATTCCCAAATGCAAAGCAGCATGGAAAGATGAAACGATGTGACCGATTGTCGCCAAACAACTGTTGGTCTCTGGGTTACGAAGTAAGCAGCAAAGGAACCTGCTGGCATGCCCCCCAGTGGCTCCCGGTCGATGGATGGGACCTGTTGGTCCATGGTTGCCGTAGCATACACATCCAGCAGCCTGGAAGGGCCAGCAGTGGGAAAGGCGGGGGCGCGCCCAGCACCTGTAACGCACGCCCTTGAGCGCCGGGACATTGACGAGAAACACCTGGAGAGCCGGCGCCAACCATACCACCACCAGAGACACAGTCATCAGCAACAGGAGTTAGGTTATGACTATAGTAGGGCGCTGTTTTGTGTTCACTGAGGGAGCACCCGGGTGGCACACAGGCACAGCAAGAGGTGGGACATGGAGTGGCGGAAGCGAGGCTGCGAAATGGCACCTCTGGTGCGCTGCGAAGGCCGGTGAATGTGGGAATTGGAGCAGGCAAGGCCACAGGGGGAGGATCGGACGGCTGTTAGGAATCATCTGAACATGAAAGTGAATCGAAAGCAGCAAAGGAGTCATACACCAAGTGGGAGAGCAGCAGAAAGCAGTGAAGAGTGGAGGGAGTTTGCGAGGGTAGGACTGTAAGACAAGGGGTGCTTGAGGGGTGTGATGAATCGAGGCAGGGAATGGGAGCATTAGTAAGGCAAGAGCAGCCGAGGAGTCACAGAGTGGGCGAGGCAGATACAGGCAGGTTACAAAGGCAAAATCAGTCAAGAGGCAATACATCCAGGCAGGCGGATAACATCGGGGGAGGGGCAGTCAAGAGGCAATAGATCCGAGGGCAGGCGGATAGCACCGGGGGAGGGGGGCAGTCGAGAGGCGATAGATCCAGGCAGGCGGATAGCATCAGGGGGGGCAGTCAAGAGGCAATAAATCCAGGCACAGGCGGATAGCATCAGGGAGGAGGGGCAGTCACGAGGCAATAGATCCAGGCAGGCGGATAACATCAGGGGGAGGGAGGGGCAGTCACGAGGCAATAGATCAAGCAGGCGGATAGCATCAGGGGAGGGAGGGGGGCAGTCAAGAGGCAATAAATCCAGACAGGTGGATAGCATCAGGGGGGAGGGGGGCAGTCAAGAGGCAATAGATCCAGGCAGGCGGATAGCATCGGGAGGGAGGGGCAGTCGAGAGGCAATAGATCCAGGCAGGCGGATAGCATCGGGGCAGTCAGAGCAATAGATCCAGGCAGGCGGATAGCATCGGGGAGGGGTGGGCAGTCAAGAAGTGATACCAACATATAAAAGAACTCGAGTAGCGAGAGGCGAGGGGAGGTTTCGGGTGAGAGGAGAGGATGGTTAGGCGAGAGCACTCGATGGGTGATAGGTCGAGCCAGGCCAAATCAGTATCAGTAATCGTCGAGCAGTGGAGGAGTCACAGTTTGGGGGAGACTGCAGTGGGGGGCAATGATAAGGTAAGAGCAGCCTGGAGACTTTCAATCGAGGTAGGGACGATACGATGAGAACAGTTGAAGGAGTGAAAGACAAGGGGGGGGCGACGGGAGGGCTGCACCTGCTCGAGGACCCTTTGGTCCACCATCACGTTGCTGTCCGGGGGCTTCGAGGCACAGATGGTGTGGAACCCCGCAAGTCCCACATCCTCGCCAAGATCTGCACGCCAAAGCGCGAGAGGGATGGGGCAGGGCCGTAGGTAGGATTATCATCGCCCAAGCCTAAGAAGGGGCGGATGCACTCTGAACTAAGGCGGCCTGCGAGCGCAGCGGTCCCGAAGGGTACAATCTCATGCCATGAGGCAAGCCAAGGGGATGGCAGGGACGCTCCGAACACCGAGGATGAAGGAGACTCGGACGTTTCAAAACAACTGGTAAGAAAAAGCCCCTGTGCCGGCAAGCCCTTGCAGGGGGCGGAGAAGGTTGCGGTACGAAACGCACTTGTGCCGGCAATGACAAGCGCTTGAAGGGTGCGGAGTGCCTTCATCATCGGCACTACGCTGCAATCACCGTGCCGGATGAACAGGCCGCCAACATCATCTACTTGCCAGTACGCATCCACGCCCAGTGCGCAGAAGGTCTCTAGCATCGCATCCCGCATGGCCGCGCAGGTCGGGGCGCCGCCGGCGTCCTCGTGCTGCGCTAAGGCCACAGCCGCCACCACCGCGTGCTCATAGCCCTCTGGGATTTGATGAACCTCGGACTGCATGAAACGTTCCCCACCTCCACATCATGTCAGTAAGTGCCTACGGGTGCGCTTGGCGCGGAGCACAGGTCATCCACGAACAGAGAGGAAAGCTTTTCTCCTCCCTTGCAAGCTTCTTTTCACATGGTGCCCTTTGCAAAATGAGAGGAGTTTTCTCTGAAGGAGCTCCTCGGCAGGTGCAGCCTCTTCCTGCGTGGACTCTCTGGATATACTGAAGGTGACCTGAGCTTGATAAGCTGAGCTTCCCTGAGGATATATGGAGAGGTCTCATTTGGACTGAGAAAAATGGAGCACCGGTGAGGCCGTGAAAGAGCAACTATACAAAGTAATAAGTGACCACCTTCAGCCAGAACCAAAGAGGGATACGCACAAGGAGGACTTTCCTCAGTTGTCCGCCCCAGGGCCGCACCTCGGGCACAAAGAGCATGATGGGCGTGCTAGGCATCTCCTTCCCAAACGCTTCAAGATCGGGTAGGCTGGTCCCATCATCGCCCATGAACAGGATTCCTATTGGCTGCACCTCTTCCTGGCCCATCGGAAGGTGCTTGAAGTTTTTAAGCCTCTGAACCCCACATCATCCCCAGTCCAGCCCCAGCCGGAGCCAGCCTGCATTCAGACACCCGGTGCAGCACAACCAACTTGCAACGTGGATGGAGAATGGGTGACGCTGCAAGATGCGATGCCGCCTTCCACGCAAGGCTCCCGGACTCAGGGCGGGAGCAGGCGGAGCAGCAGAAGGCAGCGACTTGGCTGTGCCACCCAGCTTCGAGGTGGGAGGACGTGGGATGCCGCTGAGGGCATCACCATACTCAATTCCCAACTACACATCCGTACGTAATGCGATGCACACAGTGGAATGGCTGAGAAGTGCAACAAGGTAACCCTGGATGTCCGTTGATCCCACCAGCTGAACAAATCTAAAATCTAAAACAGTTTAGCCACGTGCAGACCTCACCATTGGCATGCATCCAACACCAAGAGCTTCACCGCAGAAACCAAAGAAGATGCTTTGCGCCTCAGCGGCTTTCCAGAGCCGTGCGATGGCAAAGACATCTAAAGCTGGCAGCGCAGTGCACAAGCAAGCAGTGGAAGGTCGCCGACCTCGGCAACTGCCAGCATAGCACACGCATCGCGCCACATCGTGTAGGCAAAAATGATGCAGCTGCTGGTGCAGAAATGAGAGCCCAAATTCCTCAAGCTACAGCACCAGCACATTTGTGTGGGCGTGTGGGTGTGGCAGCCACGGAGGGGTTACCTTCAGCCACTTATGAGGACCACAGCACATCACGGCATCACCCTTGGGAGTTACCAAGGCCTCAGCTGACTGGATCCCACTGACAGGTGTGGCCGGCTTGCGCTCGCCCGCTGCGGTGCACACAGTATGCACCTGAGATGCCTGGTACTCGAGCATGCCAATGGCATCTTCGAAATCCCTCCGTCGGGCCGGATCGGTGCTCTGGGCCTTCTGAAGCCCCATCTCCAGCTGCGCACGGAGCTGAAAAGTAGGATTCTTCTGGAGCGCTGGGAACTGGTCAGTTGAGAATTCTGAGTCCATTTTATGGGTACGCTGTGTGTGTTGTAGCTCCTGTCGCAGCTGAGGAAGAAGCCCAGCGATAATAGGTGCCGCTGATTTCCGGCTTTCAGCCGTTGCCGGGCGTGGGGACAAGGACAGCTGACGGCGCACCTGCAAGCACAGAGCAGCCATTTTAGAATTGCATAGTGCAGGGAGGTCGCACCAGCGTCGGGTGAAAACGGTTCATGTGAACGAGAGGCAGCTCAAGCTCACTCATTTTCACTGTGGCGGTAGCACACGCGTTAACTGCCTGGTCCTTGATTCCGCCACCGAAGGGCTCACACAGTTTTTCAAAGCTAACGGCGAAATTACTTTTACACAATTGCAAGTGCAAAAAACAACTTATGGCTTTTGCCAATGAGTGACTATCACATAAAGTACGACCAGCCATTCAGGGTGTTTCTGTATGCTCTCTCAATTTTTATGGCAAACTGTGATGAGCTGCAGCAAGTGCAAGGGCGCTCCGGCCTTGTGAGGCTGCGCAGACCCCCTCTTCCACGGGCCTTAACATTCTCCTTAGGTAAAAATCTCCAGTAACTGGAAAGGGCCAAAAAGTGCTTCACAAATGATGTCCTAATTGCTAGGGCTCAGCGGAAGGCACTTATAGGTATCCAAAGCCGGGGGCATATTCCCTTTTTGGAGGCATGAATGTATTTCACATCTCTATTAATCCGAACTTATTGTCACAGAGGCTCCCACAACACTCGCGCTTTTGGTCTTCAAGGGGCTCCGTGAAAAGTTGGATGATGGCCGATTGGCGATCAAGCACCTTAGGCTTTGAGCCGTGCACTTTCAAAGAAAACATTTGCGCACAGACTGGAAAGCGCTGTAAGGCACGGCAGGTTTCATCCCGGGCACCCATTGAGAGGGCAAGAATAATGTCATTAATGTGATATCACTGGCTTTGGTAACACTGCCAAGCGCGTCAATAATGTGATATCACTGCCTTTGATGACACTGCCAACCGCGTCAATAATGTGATATCAATTGTGGTTAAATTGGAGCCTGCGGAATTTTTGAGGTTTCTCTTTTGCTCGAATCCTCATTTGCCAAAGGCAGGCACTGCAATACATTTCATTAAAATGATTTTGTAAAGTGTTTAAAATGCATAAAGTGCTTTTTGAATTCTTTCTAAATTCTAGTTTTGATGAGATGTCTAGACGGTCTGTGCACGTCACCAAAAGGAAAGAGTCCTCTGGGTCGGGAGCGGTGGGAAGAGCAAAAGGAACAGAGCTGAACAGGCGTGTCGCTTCGTGGCTACTTGTACATCCTGTTTGTGTCACGGAGCTACATGTGTCATTCGGCTCTACTGCAGCAGGAGTCACGGATTCTGAAAGTCTGAAACCACAAAAATTCTGTTGCACTCCAATTTGAACATTTCTGTGCTGGTAGATCGATCAGAGTTTCCTGAGCCGTCAGATCAAAATCATCAGCTGAGTTAGATCTGAAGCCAAAAGTATTTAGGAGTCCCGACCGACGGGATCCGCAGCTCTGTTCTTTTGCGAACTTCATAAGATTGCGGCACACTGCAATTTTTATCCCACATTTTAACGATCCTCTGGAAGTTTTACAACCCTTGATGACTTACGAAAAATGGCCCATCAAGGAGGTGAGCAAAGCGCGTCGGAAAACAACAATTCTGGCGCGGCGGAACAACCGGAGACACACGAGCCAAAGACCGGGATGGAGGCTTTGTTGGAGCAACAAGGCTCCATGATGAAGCTCATGCTGGAGCAGCTGAAAATTCTCAACGCGAGAGTTGAAGTCGCTGAGCAGGCGGCCGCGAAGGCTGCTTCTCAAGCTGGTGGAACCGCTCAGAGCGGGGACGCGGAGTTGGAGCAACTGAAGAAGCTCCCCTACGTGCCACATGTGGAGGGGAATCCGTTCCCTACGCGACCTGCTACTTTGGAGACCGACATGCCGCAATTGTGCGATCTTTACAACAACAAGACCTTCGACGCCCTCTCCAAACGCACGAATTCTTCGATGCGTTACGAGCACTTGGTGCTTGACCCTGCGCTTTCGTACATGCACGAGCGATCGCGTTTTCCGAGGTGACCTTGGACTGGTGTCAAGATGGAAAAGATCCCCCAACGGTGGAGGAATTCACAGGGCGTTTCCTCCCTTCTGAGCAACCGGTAGACCACGATTCAGCTCAGAGCGAGCATGGAATCGGATGCGACAATCCACGGCGGTGCGGAAGCGCTGCGGGCGAAGCTGGTGTTCATCGAGGACAAGGTGTACGTTGGGAGCGACGGGCTGGTGAGTGACTCCGTTCTCACCAAGCAAGTGGTTGAAGGAATTCGACACCACGAAGGCGAAGGCGGTGATGCAGACCCACGCCACGGCCAACGCCAAAGTTTCGACTTTTCGTGACCGTCAAGGAGGAAGAGGTAAAGGCATCAGCGGGCGGTGGAGCTGGCAGGGGTGAAGGTACGCGGCAGCGGCAAGGGCGGCAGGGTCAGGCTTGGGCGAGGTGCCCAAGCCCAGACCTAATCTTCCGATCGGGGAGGTGTTGGACGCCTTCCGCCCCTCGGGGTGTCCAACAGAAAGAGCCCACCCTGCAGGAAAGGGTGCGGAGCAGAAGTGGGGCATGGCGCGCAGCTGGCGCGAACAGCGAGGTGATGCAGTGGATCAGCAAAGGGGCCAAGATGCGCTGGGTCGACAAGGCGCCTCTGCCTTTCGATCACGGAGTGTCGTTGGGCGATGCCACCCCTCCACAGCTGGAGTGGATGGCCGCACAGACCGAGCGGTGTCTCAAAACGGGCGCATGGGTGCGAGCGAGGAGGCGACGACACGTATCCCGAGTGTTCCTGGTGCCGAAGCCGGGGACGAACAAGTGGCGTCTAGTGATGGACTTCCGCCGCTTGAACGCCCACTGCGTCAAGTCTCGTTGCAAAATGGAGACACTCAAGAAGTTACGTCGGCTCGCCAAGCCGGACGACTGGTGCATTAGCTTCGACCTCTAGGACGGCTACTACCACGTTGTGGGGATCGACCTCGCCTACTAGGAGTACATGCAGTTCGACGTGTGGGGGGAGTTATTCCAGTGCGGAGCTCTTCCATTCGGATGGAACGACTCTCCTCGCATCCTCGTCAAGGTCACTAAGGTGCTCGTGGAGTGCCTGCGCTCTCCAAGATCTGCAAAGATCAGCGGGAGGTGCGGAAACTGTAAAGCGGAAGCAAGGTGCGACGGCGATGGGCAGTTCGCAGGCGACCTGGAGGATGCGGCCGCGAGGAGCATCAGCAGGGGGCAAGGGTGCTCCCCTACATGGACGACTTCCTAACAGCAGCAGGATCGAGGCGCTTAGGGCGCGCGAGTTAACATCTTGGGTCTTGGTGAGACTCGGGTTGGGGCGCAACGAGAAGAAGGGGCAATGGGAGCCGACGCAGCTGGTGGAGCACCTCGGGCTGGAGGTGGACCTCAAGGCGGGACAGTTCCGCGTGACGCCGGCGAGGCTGCAGAAGATCATGTGCAAGCCAGACACTTCTCAGCGAGGCATCAAGGCAACGGAGGTGGCTTCTAGCCCGGAAGCTCGCAGGATTCACGGGACTCTGCCAGTCAATGTACCTGGTAGTTCCTCCGGCGAGGCTGTATCTCAGGGAGCTGCACTATGTGATCTCTGCGAAGCGGGGATGGGGCGCGAAGGTGAAGCTCACACGGCAGGCGTGGAGCGACATCGAGTGGTGGCTCAGGCTGCCGGCTCAGAGCCGGTGGAACGGTCGCAAGATCTGGCGCAGCCCCACAAGAGCGAAGGTGCACACCGACGCGTCTCTGTTCGCATGGGGCGGGTTGCTGAACCTCAAGCACGCGGCAAGAGGATTCTGGTCCGACGAGCTACGGCATCTACACATCACGCACTTGGAGCTGGAGACCGTGTACAAGACGATGCAATCCTTCCTGAGAGAGCTCACCGGCAAGGTGGTGCGCCTCTACTGCGACAACCAGGCGGTGGTGGCCATGCTCTCGCACTTCACATCATGCAACCCCGAGCTGATGCGGCGGATACGGTGCCTGTGGATCCTGCTGGACTTAAAGCGACATCGAGCTCCAGGCGAGGTACATAAGAAGCGAGGCAAACTAGTGGGCCGACCGCTTGTCCCAGGACTGGGACCTGGACGATTGGCGGTTGAACCGGCGGTGGTTTCAGTGGGCAGAGCAGGAGTGGCACCGGCAAACAATGGACCGCTTCGCCTCGGAGCTCTCCGCCCAACTGCCACGCTACTATGCACAGTGGCACGACCCGGGGTGCGAGGGCGTGGACTCTTTGGCCTTTTCCTAGCTAGGAGAGGTCAACTGGGTCAACCCGCCGTGGTCTCTCCTCGACGAGGTGGCGCGCAAGCTGTGGGAGGAAGGGTGCGCCGCTTCGGTAGTGGCAACCTACTGCCCGGGGCAGATGTGGTTCCAGCAGCTGGAGGCCATGGCCGATGAGGTGGTGATCCTGCCCAGGAGCAAGGACTTCTTTACTCCCAGTTGGCTGGGAGGGTCCGAGCTGCTCGGGGCCTCAAGCTAGGACAGCATCATGTTCCGCATCTCCGCCTCCCGGTGAGCCATTACCTGCAAGATGGGAGGCGGGCGGCCGAGCGCGCTCCGCGGACGGAGCTGATGGCTGGCTGCAAAGTGAAGGTGTACTGGTCCAAGGATGATGCCTGGTACACCGGCACCGTGGGTGACACGGGGCCTGATGGCCTGACCCACATCGCCTACGAGGATGGTGACAAGGAGGACTTGGACGTGAGCAAGGAGAGGTATGAAGTGATCCCGGCAGCGGTGCAGGAGGTGTGCGGCTGGGATGCGGCGCTTCACGAGCGTTGGAGGGGGGAGCTGGGGGACAGCTCCCTCACGGAGCGGGCGGTGCAGATGCAGGGGGCGGCATTCGGCGGCAAGATGGTGGGCAACTACCGGCCGAAGGCTCGGGCCTTGATGACATTCTGTGAGGCGGAGAACAGGGAGTGGCTGCCAGCAACGGGGGTCACGGTGCGGCTGTACATTGCCCACATGCTGGACAAGCACACGGTGCAGGCGTCCAACATGCAGCCTTACCTGTCCAACATCAACAACTACCACGAGGACATGGGATTCCCCGGGCTTGCAAAGGGCCGGGCCGTCTCCAGCGCGGTGAAGGGCATGTCCCACCTGCACGTGCAAGCAGCTGATGCCGCAGGTGAGGAGCAGACGGTGCGGACCTGGCTGCCGGCCAGACATGTCTCGGCGGTGCATGCGCACGGGCCGGGGCTAGAGACGGTGGGCAGGGCACCTACGGAGCTGCTCAGGGCGTGCGCCTACGTGGTGTTTGCCTTCGTCACCTTCGGCCGGCCGGAGACGGGTGTGTCCATACGCAGGGAGCACATCAGCATCACAGGTGACGACATCTCCGTGGTTCTCCACAAGGAGAAAGGCAGGGGGCACGTGCACCTCAGAAGGAGGCTCACCATCCCCGCAGGGGGGATGACGGGGCTTGTGCAGCTCCTGCAGCACTGGCAGCAGGTGCGGGATGCTAGTTGGGGGCAGCGCCCGGTGACGGGCTCGGGTGTGCAAGGCAGCTCCTAGAGGCTGCCGTGGGAGCGGGGGAAGCTCCAGTCGGCGTAAGCTAATGCCTGGGTGCAGTTGGCATTGGGGAAGGGGGGGTGTGTCCCTCCGGAAGGGGACGCTTCTCTGACCACAGCACCCGCAAGGGGGCTTGTACCTGTGCCAAGGCGGTTGGCACGGCGCTTGAGAAGTGCTGCTTCCTGGGCGGCTGGTCTCAGCTGTCCTCCGCCATCCACTCCTACATTGACCTGGCAGTTGTTCCCCACGAGCACGTGGAGAAGTACTTCGGGTGGACCACTCCGAGGTGGCGGCAGCAGCAGCCTGGCACAGAGCAGCGTGCCTAATGATCTCTGTTACATGGCAATGAGATGTGAAGAGCAAAAGAAATTGTTAAATTGAAGCCTGAGGAATTTTAGAGGTTTCTGTGCCAGTAGATCGATCAGAGTTTCCTGAGCCGTCAGATCAAAATCATCAGCTGAGTTAGATCTGAAGCCGAAAGTATTCAGGAGTCCCGACCGACGGGATCCGCACCTCAGTTCTTTTGCCTTCCCTAACCCACCCAACCCAGAAGACTCTAAACATTTTGTCTTAGAAGCTGTGAATCAGCCTAAAAAGCATGCATGTGAAGCTGTGAATCAGCCTACAAAAGACATTCCAAAAAGAGATTTTCTCTCACACACTTAAAAGCATGTAAGAAGAAAGCTATTTTAATGAAATGCTATGCAGTGTGCCTGTTGGCAGTGAGATGTGAGGAGCGAAAAAAACGTCATTAATGTGGCTTTGTTAATGACCGCGTCATAATTGTGGTATCAATTGCGTCGTTAAGGTGATATTACTGCTTTTGATGACACCGCCAACCGCGTCACAAATGTGATATCAACTGCGTCATTAATGTGATATCACTGCCTTTGATGACTTCCTTCCAGATGTAGGAACACGTTGCCTCACTGTTGAAGAGGCTTGGGTTGAGGCTCAACCAAAGCCGCCAGACAGGCATAGGTGGTGGAGCTCCTGGGGCTGGAGGTAGACCTGAAGGAGGGGATGTTCAGAGTGACATCTACTTTCCGCTTTCACAACCACTCCAGGGCAGAGCTCATTGAGGCACTGAGGCCCGGCAAGATAGTGGGCGATCTTCAGCGGTATTTGCTAGTCAGTCTACCTAGTTCTTCCGGGCTAGTTCCTCCGGGCAAGGCCCTGCCTACGAGAGTTACAGGACAGTTACATGAGATAGGGTGATATCAACGCCAGCCAAGGTTATATCACTGCAATGATCAAAGGAAAGCCGGAGCCCTAATGTGTAACGGGATATACCTCCGATACCTGCGTCTCACAGGGTACATCCTTCGCGATGTCCAACTTAGACACTCGACAATTATCTACATTCTTGGACTTGGCCTTGTCCAGCTTCACTTCATTCTTGTTTACAGCGGCGTCGAACCGCTGCTTAAGATGCCTGCGGAATCGACTGAAGAAGTCGACCTGCATCAAGACGTACATCACAGAGGCGCCAATCGCTGTGCCTATAAAAGTCGAAATCTGGATGTGCACAGTGAAAACTGTGTTGCTGGTTACATTTTCCAGCAGCAAAGTAACATCCCGCAGGACAGTAACATCCTGCAAGCAAGAAAACGATCCCAGAAACGTAAGCTTCTAGTGAGCACTTACAAGGGCGCACAGTCCACCACCTTACGGCAAGGAATGATCGGACTGGTACGGCATGAGTCTGAGCACTATGGGACACTTCACAGGTTCAGCCCAACTTCGTGCACAGCTAATACAACAGAAAAGTGGAAAACGTCGTGGCACCACTAGCTTCAGATGATACGGCAGCACAGTGGTTGAGTCATACACCGCCAAGCTCGAAGGGCTGATAGGAGAATTAGTGGAACATCTCGGACCAAGGCATGCTTCCAGAAACAATAAACACAGTCAGACACCTCATACCAAGGAAAGCTTCCCATGCCAACGCGGACAGTGGAAAAGCTCAAACTCAGGTGAGCAAGCTTCCTGTAGGAAAAAAGTGGTATGTTTCACAGCAAGGCAATTGCTGAATGCTCGCAAACCTCATCGGCGGAAGAGGAAGGTTGAGCGTGAAAGTGCTGATTGGGAGTACGTACATGATAAGCCGTTCCGCAGTGCAACAAAGCATACGCAATGATAAGGTGACCAACAGCGAGGGTTATGATATTAGTTTTTTCCTGATTCTCCCAAGCCTGAGCTCGATACCCCAACACGTGTCAATTCAGCTCAACAGTAAACAACCTCAACTAGCCGACATTTTCTTAGAACGCAACAGTGCTGTAGGTCGGACTTCGACTCCAAGGTAAAGCCAGTTTCTGCGGTGAGACTTGCCAGAAGAGTGGCCACACCTGACGCTTACACTTTCACCGTCCTGAAACTCCACGCAAAGCGATATATATACTACAAGAGCCATAGATGCACACACAAGTTGAAGCAAAATATAATGCAGGTTGGCTCTGGTCCCGGTATAAACAAGTTCCACAGAATACAAATCTTGGAGAGACGGTCGTCTGTCCGAGAGCTGAACAAAATGCACCTTTACATACAAGTGTTTTTAAGAGCTATCTTCATATTATGCATGTGTTCTTGCGGCAAAAGATGTAAAGGTGTCCAACTTTATACCTTTATTCTCACTGCTTTGGGGATTGGGTCAAAGTTTCTGTCACTGGCACACATGGCAGTCTCGGTCAGTCTACTATTGGCATTAGTGCACAGGAATATCTTACACAGCTCTCTCGAGATACGCAGGGTTTCATGGTGTAGGTAAGAGCGAGAGAAATTAATCAGATGTCTATCGTAAATGCAACCACAACGTGGGTCACGTTGAAGACGGAGCCTCCATTACGGAGGCTTCTTGAGAGAATCAATTAGCGCTTACACCATGGTAGCCCGATATACACAACTTCAACGAAAAGCAAACAAACAGTCCGACTCATCTACCGCACATCAACGATTACCCTTCGCGATCAGCATACATAAACAGCCTTGGCAGCTACAGCAGCTAGACTGCGGGTGTGCTACATTCAAGAGGTGTAGTGGCCTACTTTAGATTCTCCAGCGGTTCGCGCATTTCATCACGTCGTCTTGAAGTCGGGGTTACGTTTCTCGTTACGTGCTTCGTTTCTCGTCGACAATAGGTGAGCATACGCTGTGCGAGAGATGCCTGCGTAAGGGAAACCTCGATACGGAGCATTATTGCTCATCGCCAAATGTGATAGTCGGTAGACAATGCTGTTTAGTTTTGAAGTTCCCTGAGCCTCACGTGAACTCAGACGACGAACTCGTACAAATGCATTGAACACAGACAGACCACGCCAGCACCGCGCCTTCATAAAAGGGGCATCATAAGTTAACCCTAGGGAGGGGAAATATATGTAATATATATATGATATATATATTTACTATATTTATATTTATATTACTATAATAATATAATATATATTATTCATATGATATAATAGGTATATATGAAGGCGCGTTGCGTTGGACCCTCCCGTCTCCCTCTCCTGTATCATCAATACGGAAAAGTTTTTTAAGACTGTACCTTAGTGGGCTCCGCCCCCCACCCCCCGTAACTACACTTTTTTGACTGTGCTTCCAGCGTAGTCACCTCCACCCCCGCCTCAAGTTGCCCTGAACCTTTTTCTTTTAAACTGCGCTCACTGGGGGCTCCGCCCCCCCACAACCGCCCCCTTGGGGTTCAAACCTTTTTGAAAATACTGCGCCCCGTGGGGCGCCCCACACACAAACTCGTTACTTTCGCTTTTTTTGTTCATACATATCCTACATATGCACCTACTTTCGGTAGTCGTCTATCACGGCGTGCCATGAATTTCTATCACATATGTTAGAGAGTCGTATATCGCGGAATGCGGTGATTCGATATCACATAATTTCGGGAGGCGTCTTGCACGGCGTGCCATGAATTCATAGCACATATTTTCCGGAGAGTCATATGTTGCGGTATGCGGTGAATTGTGATCACATATTTTCGGGAGTCGTCTAGCACGGCGTGCCACGATTTCCTAACGCATTTTTTCGAGAGCCGTATACTGCGGGATGCGGTGAATTGTTATCACATATTATGAGATTGGAACAACGAACTCCTTGCCACCCGAGAATTCCCAAGCCTTGCTTCGTAGGTACTCAAGCAAAAAAACCACAATCTGCTTGGGAGTGCCTAGAGGCAACGCGCACACTTCCAAGATCATGGAAAAGATCCTTGGAAGGCACAAGGGTGAGAAACTCGTCATGTAGTAAGGTGGGAAGGCTTCGTGCGAACGTCTTGCTCGGCATCGAAGGGGCCCCACCAAAAAACAACAAGTTGAATTTTTCAAGGCCCAATGGAGACAAGGGAGGCTCGACCGGACCATACACGGCTTCGAACGGCCGAGTCTCGTACTTGTTGTAAGTATCGCGCTCTTACTAGCAAGCTAGCGATTCCTTGAAGAAGTTTGAGATTCGGACCGTCGATGGAGACGATATGGCCGTTATTGAAAAGAGACGTCACATGGGTCTCCAACTCTAGCCTGGTTTGTAGGAAGTGCGGCAAAACGAAAATCATTTGAACTTGAAATGCGTAGGAAGGAATTGGGCACGAGATGGGCGAGAAGTACACACTTCCCCAACATTTAGCAATTTCCTTTGCATTGAGCGTTGCGCTCATCACTGCACGTCGATCCTCGAGGAGCCCTTTGTATTCGTTTGGGGACCAAGGACTTAGATTGGCATAAACGGGGTCTCGTAGAGAGAAAAATGGACCCACGATCATCACCCCAATAACCTTCGAACCATTCGCATATTTTGCGGCCACCAAGAGAACAAAATTATCCTTCGTTTCATGAACCAGGTATCTGCGCAAAAGCTTAGCTAACTTTCCTTCCTCGAAGCTCACGCGCTCATCGTGGGTGAGGAACACAAGAGGAACACGAACTTGTTGAGCGACCGCGAGTCGTGCTAGTTCTCGATGGTGTCGCTCTTGGGTTCCCACGGGGCCTGAGGTCATAGGCAAACCCTGCACATAAAGCCAAACCAAGCCAAACCGTTAATTTTCAAAAAATTGAGCAACGCTTCCGCATGATTTTCGCGCTTCGCACACGAAACCCTAATACCTCGCTAATGGTACAACAACGAACGAAGAAAGAAACGCACCTCGACCTTAGGTCCGCAGGTGGTATAGTTAGTGGATGGTGTGCCTCGATCTTAGATCCGCAGGCAAAGTTATGAATGCAAACGAGTGTTCCGACCTTGGGCCCGCAAACAACTCGTTGCAAAGGATGATGAGTTTTCATATTTCAAGAAACGCACACGCAAACACCACGCAACGCACGTACCGTCGGTACTTCAACGCCCCATTCTTGAACTGCTTCAGCCATCGCGCGCGGAGGGACGGACGGCGGGAAGGACGAAAAATACGAATATTATCGACTACGACGTCGTATATTATATTGAAAAAAACAGCAACCAGCAAGCAGTTCGTTAAAGGTTGCCTAAAGTTACAGGTTGCCTAAATGGGACTGACACATTTCGCGATAAGTTCGATTTCTGCGTGGGACGGCGATCGAATCTGGGATTCTGGGTCAGTGTCGCTCGAATATAAAGTTTATCCGACGTGCAGTATTCGCGAAAGCTAAAAATTCGCGACCATGAATCAGAAATTCATGGTCATGAATTTAGAATTCATGACCATGAATCTGAAATTCGCGACCATGAATTCCGAGGAACGTTGACCACAGCGGTTGTCATTTCAATTCTCGCCCGAAAATTCCAAATTCTCGGGCGAGAATTTGGAATTCTCGGGCGAGAATTTTATGTCACGCTCTCATCGTCGCACTGCTATTCCGTCATCATCATCATCGTCATTAGTTTCCATGTCATATCGTGTCGGTGTTTTCATCGTTGACTGACTCGTTCAGGCCCGTCGTTCGTCCTGCTGGTTTGGGAATTTCGACGACATGTCGGTCTGTCGCGTTTTTGATCACGGCGATTTGATTGGTTGAAAAATTCAGAAACGCGACAGACCGACATGCGACAGGGTCGACATTATCTTTTTGGGGTCTACACTATCTCAGCATGTCTTCGAAAACGAAAGAGCATGTCGACCCCAAAAAGATCATGTCGACCCATTTTGTCTCCTTTTTGTCGTCCTATGTCGCGTTAATTTAAAATCTATCGTTAGATCAAAACTTTTTTAAGGGCGCACAGGCATTTAATGTCGCGCATGTCGGGCATGTCGGTTTTTCGGTTCCACGTCGGCAAAAAGACATGACCACGTAGGCAACGCGCCAAGCGACTTGACCGAGTTTACACTGTGAAAACCTAGTGCAGCAGGGTAGATTAGTGAGGAGATTAACAATTAATCGCGATATATTAGATGGAAATAATTTTTACTAGAAGGTATTATGAACGTTAGGAAGCATCCCCGCACAGATTCGGTGACTGGAAGCAGATTCCAGATTCTCCGCTTCGTGTGGCGGAAGCGGGAAACCGCATCCGCAAAACGGCATTCCCTTCGGTATCCTACCGAAGGGAAGGGTGAGAAATACTAATAACAACATCTGAAATATATTTCACGTTGTTGTATGTGCGCATCTGTGTTTCATTTGGTCATTTGATTCACACGCTTCGAGCCCCGCGGCGGAAACGTGGACGCGGTTGACATTCGCGTTTCCGCTAAAGGTGACAATGCACTGTCAGATGCTCAGAATTAGTTTCCTATGCTCATATGATATGCGTGATATGCTCATGCTGTGCAATATGAGTCCCTGCTGGGCGTGAGTCGAGATGGCTGGCTCGAATCACGTCCATTACCCCCCCTCACAAGAACCGTCCAGCATGCTAAATGCTAGACGGATCTTGCTCGCGCAAAAAATATGTTGTTCTTAATTAACACTTATGAGAACTCATATGCATATTTATGCTGTGTTTGGTATACGTTAGTATACCGAACACAACAGCCGTTGGATAGCGACTTACGGGGTACGGTCAACTTTCTCACTGTATTCACGTGTAAGCTTGCATGCAATTGTTTTCCCCGTTGCCACGACGCCACGTCGGACGCCACGTAGACGGTGAATGTCGGTCGCGATGTCGGTTTTCCCCAAAAATTTCATCGTTAGTCCTGGTCACGCGACAGCGACATCCGACACGACACGACGACATGCCGACATCGCGACAAAGTTCCCAAACCAGGACTAACGACGGGCCTCACTTCCGTCTGACGCGCCAGTGTCGGCTTTTGCAGAATCGTGACCGTTTTTGCAATTTATGCCCGTTTTTGCAGTCCTTTTTTTTTCGCGTACCTCTGTTTTTAACTGCGCCCAGTGCGAGAACAGGTGTTCCGCTCGGTAAAACAAACTGGCTAAGCTCCCATAAACAGTCCGACCGAGTGCTTTTATCATGCATCTCGGAAACCCGGATAATACGAAGTAATGACTGACAGTACAGTACTACTGTACTGTCATCCTAGCTACTAGCGGAGTCACGGTTCCGATCAGAGACGGGTCAGGCTAGGGGCTATCAGAGCCCGTAATAATAACCCTGAACCTAAAGTCCAGCACACCACCCGGAGCTGTGACTGTAGCCAATAGGGCCAGGCAAGCGGAGCTAACTAAACAGACAACAAACCGCACTTCACTGGAAACAGATATACTTCTAGCTGGGTGCCCGGGGACTTGTCCCGGCACAACCACCACTGCGGCTAAGGCTAATCACACCTCCAGGACTTGAAATAAGCAGACTCTAGTCACTATAAGGCTGGTCGGCAGAGCCGAGTTCAGCAGACGGATTCCAATCAAGAAAAGCATCCGAAGTCAATTGAGAAGATAACTGAAAGGCGTTGACACCACCAGACCCAAGTGGGTCAGGCGGATCCCAGAGTGGAGTGGCAAAACCATCGGATTGCAAAGCCGTTGAGGTCGATTGAGAAAAGAACGGTGCCACATCACGCGGCGGCAATGACGAACCAATAGTAATCACAGGCGGGCAAAGGGAATCCAGTAATGCATCACCGGGATGAACCGCACCGTAGCCGTAGGTGGCTCCGGGCTCAACCAGGCCCCTGACACCACCGCCGACCACGAGTGTCGGCATCGCCGTAGCACTGAAGAGAAATGTGGCAATTGACCTGCATTGACGTAGCCACCATGAAGAGACTGAGAGCAAATTCACCGATGCCAAATGGCTTGGAGCCTCTGGGAACCCCGAACCGCCGAAATGCTGCAGCCGTCGGCGGTGCACCCCCCTCAATCTCAGTCAGACAGACACCGGGAGAGTAGTCGGAGCCCTCCCCATCATCATTGGAGTCACAGACGTCAACAGGCTCAGGGTCAATGTCAAACCAGTCAGGGTGAACAGTGTTGAATGTTTTGAATGAATTGTCAACAGGAGCCACGCGGGCCGAGAGCCAGAGAGGCAGACGGCGGCACAAAGGCGGCACGTCCGATCTCATGCAAGTCCACTGGCTCACCATGCACGGGTGCAGAGGCTTTCGGCAGCAGCTGCCTGTCAGTGGTCGGCTCAGCGACACCACCAGCAAGCGGACCGCTGACCGCAGCAAATGCAACACGGCCAATGGAAAGATAGTCAGCAGGTGCAGACTCAGCAGAGGCAGCAACATCCTTGAACTGTTGCAGAGCCGTAGGCTCTGGAGCAAAGGAATGCGCAGACAGCTCACAGATTTCGGGTTGCCCCACGAGAGCACACAAGTGCTCCATGGACCCCTCATCCCCAGCGTCGTAGTACCGCTGAAAACGAAGGGCAAGCACGTCGGAGTCATAAGACTCGACGGCTTGGCAGTAGGATGCCGAAATGGACAGTGGGTGAGTGTCCTTGTGAGGACACCCACTCAGCCAATGCTTTGACCCAACGGCGCGGCACTTCTCGTGCCTGCACGTTGGGACAAAGGTGCCAGACCGCTTGTCAAAAGCCACCTCCGAAGAGGCGGAGCGAGCAAGCGGTTGCACTCCAGGTCGGTGGAAGTTGCGCGGAGTGTGCTTCCCAGGAGGCGGCTTGGAGCCACCCCTCTTAAGGGAATCCACATCCCGCTGCAACTTGGCCAACTGAGCACTGAGCCGATCAATGGCCGAAGCCAGGCCAGTGTCAGTGGCGCAAGATGCGACAGACATGGGCCGACCCGCAGTGCGCTTGCCCGAGAGCCGCCCACAGCGGTACTGCTCACGGACTCGCGCCTGCAAGGTGAACAGACTCACAGCCGCACGCTGGTCAGCTTGAGCAAACGAGTCAACCAGCGTGGCGTAAGCCGGTCCAGACAGGGCAGAGAGGAATTGCCTTTTAACAACGTCTTCGGGCAGCGTCTGCAGACGCTGTGCATCCCGAAGACAACTGTTAAAAAAGACGAATGCCAGAGTCAGGGTCACTTTCGTCCGAGATTCTCACTTCAAGCAGCTCAGCAAAAGACTCGAACGGAGTCGAATCATCAGCAAGCATACGCACCACCTCGAGGGTGGCACGTTTGCCATCAGCAGGAACATCAGCCCCAGAAGCCTCCACCCAATTACGGGCAGGAGACCCTGGTGCGGTCAGCAGCAACAGTACAGAGTACAGGAGTTCATTGGCAGTAGGCATGACAGGGACATCATCATCAGTCGGCTCAAACAGGGGTGCAACCACCTGCGACTGCAGCGTGAAGAGCTGCTGAATTTCGGAGATCAACTGTGAAAAAATGTCCGAAGCCGACGTTTCATTGCCATGAAAATTTGCCGTTTTGTCGCCCAAAACCTTAGTTACCGCTGTCTTAGCGCACTGAACATCGAACGAATCCTTCCGTAATCGCTGCACGAGCGTTGCAGTCGCAGCCGGCTCGTCAGCCGAAGCCAAATGTAGCGTCGTGGGGGTAGCCGAATTTAATGCCCCAACATCATCGAAAATAGTCGCTAACTTACGCGCCCTAGCGCGTGTACGTGGCCTTTGCGGTGTATTCATTTCCAAATTGACGGTGAGATGGGGAGCGTGGGCTAGCGTGGCGGCAGTAGAGAGATCAGTAAATGCAGCGGCCAATTCCTGCAGAAGCCTCAGCGATAAGAACAACATCAAACAGGTCATGAGCCGATTGGCTAAAAGTGGTTGCGACCCACAATACGCGGAATGCCCTCTCCACCGGCCAGATGAAACGTAAAAAGAAGCCATAGCGAGCGACGATACTGCTGCCGAAAATTGTCTCAAACTGATCTCCACTTCAAGGATAGGCCATACCGCGAAAAGGTCAACTACTGCCTAAGGGGGCGCCCACCCCATCTCTGTGTCAAAACTTAGCCAAACATGGCAACAGCTAGGCGCTGTGCCATCAGAATTGCTAGGGAAGTGGTGACGCGCATAACCTGCGAGAACAGGTGTTCCGCTCGGTAAAACAAACTGGCTAAGCTCCCATAAACAGTCCGGCCGAGTGCTTTTATCATGCATCTCGGAAACCCGGATAATACGAAGTAATGACTGACAGTACAGTACTACTGTACTGTCATCCTAGCTACTAGCGGAGTCACGGTTCCGATCAGAGACGGGTCAGGCTAGGGGCTATCAGAGCCCATAATAATAACCCTGAACCTAAAGT